>VWYI01045430.1:0-17853 GCA_013399455.1 Anthoscopus minutus
CTGTCCACAGCAGACAGGTCAGGAAAATGAGTAGAAAATTCTCTATCAAACTTAGGGGCTACATAACGAAGTGATGGTTCTTGGGATTGATATGGTGAATGGATGAATCAGTCAGCAGCTCCTGGGACTAAAGCAGTGAGATTCTTGATGGAAGTAGTTTGGAAACATGCAGAAAAGAGAAAGGAATAGAGAATCAGGTACTGAATGTATGAAGCAGGAACATTCTTCTAATATAAACAATAACGTCTAATGTTATGTTTTACTATGGAGGGTTGTGGGCTATTAATTTCAAAATTATATAGGAAAACGGGATAGGGAAATAAACATCCAATTAGCATGTTAAAATAATCAGTTTGCCTCTGACTAGTCTAAGTGACTTTAGTGAAGGACTCATTAATTCATAACTGGATTATCTTTGGATATTATATTATTTTTCTTTTTTACTTGGTTTGTTATTTGTTTGTTGTTGCAGGGGTCATAGCAACAATTCTGCAATTTTCTTATATGGTCTACAGCATCTAGACACATAATCTTCTGCCATGAAGCTGCTGTTTAAATTACAGAGCTTAAAACTCTTGAGGACTCTGAAGCCTCCTCATAGGACTTTCCATGGACATCCCAGGCTGCTTTCCTCTGATGTATATTCCCAGTATGAGTCCATCAGACAGGGAAAACAGGAGATACCAAAGTACTTTAACTTTGCAAGTGATGTACTGGACAAATGGGCTGAGATTGAAAAGGTAGGTCATCTTCTATTGTGCCAATGAAATACTTTAATTTTACTTTTTAATTTTAATGTATAATTTATACTCTTTAATTTTTAATTTTAATTCATGCTTTTTAATTTTAGATTTCATTTGGAATAAGCTGGGGGTTTTTCTTTATAAAAACAATCAGTCAGCAAGCCAAATTTGCATTAGGAAATTACACAAATTTCATTCTTTCTTGCTTTATTTATTTTTATTTTGTAGGAGCATTAATGTACAGTATAAGGCTTAAACTGAAACAGAATCCAGACTAGGACTTGAGTCTGGAGACAGTTTTAGGCTGGTAAACTTTACATATTGAGAAAAGGAGAATCTGTGGGGAATACCTGAGCTTGATGATTAGCAAATCTCGATCCTTTAAGATCAAGAAAAAAATTAGCTTATGTGCTAGCTGTCAAACACTCAGGTTTTCCATAATTCACAGATGTCTGCATTATTATTTCATGATCTTTCAGAAGAAAATATTTTATGTTTAAATTCATATGAATTGTAGACTGGAAAGAGACCATCAAACCCTGCTTTCTGGTGGATAAATGGCAAAGGAGAAGAAGTGAAGTGGAGCTTTGAGGAGCTGGGATTCCTGTCTCGGAAGGTGGCCAATGTGCTGGCTAAAGAATGTGGACTGCAGAAGGGAGACAGGCTTATCCTGATCCTACCACGAATTCCAGAATGGTGGCTGGTCAAGGTGGCTTGTATGAGAGCAGGTCAGTGAGGTCAAATGGTCACTGCAAACCAGTTGAGACGATCGAGAATGGATGTGATTTATCAAGGAAAACCAGTGTAATAATCCAATGAACGGACCAGCTGCCAGTCAGTCCTGAAGGGTTTTTACTAGGGGCCATAGGAGACATAGCTCAGGCAGTGGGAAAGAAGATGCCAGAAGGCAGGGAATACCCATGGAAGTCACCAGGCAGGTCCACATTTCATTCCTGACAGGAGGCATCTGCATTAATCTAATCTAATCTATCTGTTTGGCTGGGGAACACCAGGGAAAATCCGTATCAGAGATCAGTTGGGGAATAGTTAATAATTTAGGCTCTTATAAAAGAATCAGATGTAGGAAAAAAGCCAACACTAACTCTATCTCTCTTCCAGGAATTGTCATAATCCCAGGAACATCCCAGTTATCAGCTAAAGACATACTCTACCGACTCCAGGCATCAAAGGCCAGGTGCATCATTACCACTGACAAACTGGCTCCTGCAGTGGACTCGGTGGCATCCCAGTACCAGCTTCTGAAAACCAAGCTAATGGTGTCCAAAGGCAGCAGGGAGGGGTGGCTGAACTTCACTGAGCTGTACCAGTGAGTATGACTTAGTGCCACTGCAGACACAAGGACAAAGCAGACCTGTTCTCATTTATAAGTGCTCATTTACATCAACTACAGCCACTGAAGTTATAATTACATTCTCCTTTTTACAGAAACCAATCTGCTGACCATTCCTGCATCAAAACAAGGATTCAAGACCCAATGATGATCTTCTTTACCAGTGGAACTACAGGTTCTCCAAAGATGACTCAACATTCCCAGGGCAGTCTTGGTTTCAGACCCCTTTTAAGTGAAAGGTATGAAAGAGTTAAACCTGGCTGAACATAAGAAAATTGAAGCTGCATAGTAGAACTATTGCAAAAAATTACTGAATAAGGAATACCAGTGTACATCCCCAGCCCTTCTCCCCTTGAAGTCAGGGTGAAAAACCCCATCAAATTGCTAAGGACTAGGATTGCCCCAGTGTCTCACTCTTTCAATTAATACCTCTTACCTTCCTTCTGGGTATGTTTCATCTGTTCTTTCTTTTTTTTTTTTCCTGTTCTATCAGGTACTGGTTGGATTTGACTCCCTCTGAAATGATATGGAACACAGCAGACACAGGATGGATACTAACTTCAATAGCATCTTTTTTTGATCCCTGGGTTTTTGGATCGTGCGTCTTTATACATAACCTACCACAGACTGACTCGGCAGTCATCCTGAATGTAAGGGAAAAACTCATGGAAATGTATTCATCTGCAGAAAGTATGCCAAAAACAATTCTTCACATCATCCAAAAATTTCATGAGGGTTGTGTTTATAGTAGTATTTGAGATATTGCATTTGTTGTGTAAAGCCCCTACTTTCATTTTTAATGTATACAGAAGGGGACAAACATGCAATCCATTCATACATTTTGCTCATAGCCTGGTAAGCACATTAAGAAAAGCATCCAAAAGCAGCATTAAATGCCTGTCATTTATTCTAGTGACTGTGGAAATAATATCAGTGGGTATTAATGCAGAAATGTAGTGCCAACTCTGCCCTCACCAGCCAAGATTAAAGTGAACACCTCCCAGTGATGTAGACAGAGAAGGAACTATTCTGGCCATGCCCCAGTCTGTGAGGTCCTGGTGTCAGGTAGATGTGTTGGCATGGGATTTTTATAATCAAATATACAATCTCTGAATATTGCACCAACTGCAGGAAGGTTCCTCACTTACCACCTAACAGAGGGTATGATGCTTTTACGTCTCCTTTCTGTGTCACCTGTTTACATTCCCAAGGCAGTGTTTTTGTCTGAGCTTCATGTGTCCTTCCTGTTGTTTAACCCTCTAGACTCTCTGCAGATTCCCAGTTGATGCCCTGGTCGGTGCTCCAACAATGTTCCGCATGCTGGTGCAAAATGACCTCTCCAAGTATGTCAAAAAATTATTCACTAATGTTTAATTTACCCTGACTAAAAGTAGTCATCTCCCATATCTAACTGCTTGACCCAAAATAGAGTAATAATTTAGTTTAAAATATCCTTCATGAGAAGACCATTATGCAAAATTTGAGTTTTGCTGAGTTTTTTGATCAAACAGAGAAACTTGATGTTTTCCCTCAGAAATTTGAGACTTATGCTACTGTACTTGTGAGTATGAAACTGAGAGTCTGTTAAATACTATGTCATAATTTTTGTTGACCACATTAATTGTCCACACTTTGGGAAGGACTTCATCCTAGAAAGTGCATATCAGCATAACTGTGGGGGAATTATCTGTTTTGGCTGTTGTACTTTACCCCCTGCTCCAGTTCTCACTGCCTGTCATTCTTCCTTCCTTCCCTCTGGAACTTTCTCACTTGGCCTGTGGCAGAGGGTCAGCAATCAGGGCCCTGGCTCAGCAGATCAGTATTTGATTATTTATAATCCCAGCTGACTTCAGCAAAATTTTATTTTTCCACATGTTCAGCTCTGACAACTGCTTATGTAATGTTGAGCACAGAGTGATATCCTTGTAGTGGCAGCAGAAGGATCAGGGCCCCTCTGATTACCCCACTTTGTGGCACTAACTCTCCCAGTAAACAGCTCTCCCATGGTGTTTAACCCTTGCATGTTCCTGGTCTCACCCTCTAGATTTAAGTATTGCCTTTCTTGTTTTTAACTCCCTGTGAAGATACAAATTCATGAACCTGAAGTACTGCATGAGTGGAGGGGAACCACTCAATCCAGAAGTCATGGAGCAGTGGAAGAGCCAGACTGGGCTGGACATCCATGAAGTATATGGCCAGACTGAAGTGGTACATTTGTAGGGACAATAGCCTATTAAGTCTTTGGGATTTCTTCTTGCTGTAAGGTTTTGTAAGAACACAGTCTATTTCCTCCTTCACATTTCTGTGAATGATTCAGTAATTCCCTGGTAACATCTTAAAGAACTCCCTCTCATGGCTCTCCTCCCTGCCAGAAACACGGCAGTTTGGGAGGGAATGTGCTGCAATATTTCCATTAATGTCCTGAAGCTAATTCCAAGTAACAGTGACAAGTAAGAGTTTGAATCTAAGGGAAGACTGGTTAGCAGAGGACATTAATTTTTCACAGAGAATGAAACAGGATTCTTTCAAGGAGTTTTATGATTTTGCTTGTCTGTACCATACAGCGCTGCCATATAAGATCCTATGAATCTAAATTCCTGACTTTGGAATTAGTCTAGAAACTACATATAATGAATTGAGTGTGAATTTAGCAATTTTCTATTGCAAATCTTTGGTTTGATTTTGGTTTTTACAGGGAATAATCTGCTCTGTTTTTAAAGGAATGAAAATGAAACCTGGATCAATGGGGAAAGCAGCTCCCCTTTATGATGTTCAGGTTTGTTGTCTGCTCTTTAGATTCTGTCATAGGGGACTTTTTTTTGGTTGGATTTGTATTTGGAGTTTGTTTTTCCATTAGACTAAAATAAGAATATTTTTTCATTCTAGATTGTAGACAAAAATGCCAATATCCTGCCTCCAGGACAGCAGGGGGAAATTGGTATCAGAAGCAAACCTATAAGACCACTTGGTTTTTTCTCTGAATATGTAGTAAGAACTTTATTTTATTCCTCACCACCACTACCAATCTCCTCAAAAGCTCTCAAATTCCATAGTGGTCCTAAAGGCTGGACATTTTTCACCATTTAATAATTTATTAGCAGAGTAATTTGTTTATTTTGATTAGTGGGTGTTAGAAAAGGAAAGAAAATAATTAAGGATCAAGTTAATTTTTTTCTTAAAGAATAAAAATTATTTTAAACCTATTTTATTGTATTTTGTAGCAATATCAGTAAGCTCCAGTGCATTTGATGTTTTATGTGTTACAGCATAATGTACAGCTAATACATACTCTAAATCTAAACTACTGCTTATAAACCACTTTAAGGATAACCCTAAGAAGACTGCAGAAAGTGAACGTGGGGATTTTTATGTCACTGGAGACAGAGCAACTATGGATGAAGAGGGATATTTCCAGTTCATTGGCAGAGGTGATGACATCATCATTTCTGCAGGGTTAGTCTGCACACACCCATTCTATATCTGCCATTGTATAATCTTACATGTTGTGTCCTGGTGAGCTTCTGACATAATCCTGTGATAGGAATGTATTGTCATCTTGACTTTGGAATACTTGCTGTTATTATTAGCTTTTCACAAACCTGCAGTATGATCTTTGTGATGATGCTGGATCCATTTCCTCTGCGACATCTCAGGTGTTTTAACAAAGAATGAAGACTTCAGCTGGCAAAGGAGGGATGTTTATCTAGATTATTTTTTGACTAAAATTGAAGGAATCTCTATTGGATTCAAAGAGCTTTTGAAACAGTTTCTTTTTAACTTGTTGAAAGGAAAGAACTTGATATTGTATGATGTGACACCATAACATGGCACAGGCTGCTGCTGCTGCTGCAGACCCCAGCTACGTGGTGGGTTGAAGCTCTGGCCTAAGAGCCCAAGGAGAGAGGACAGATGGAGAAGTATCCACAGCCTCAGCAGTCCTCTGCCACAAGACCACTCTGACTTCTCCTTCTAACCCAGCCAGTTTTCCCACTTTTCCTAAAGCTTCTATAGTTGGTTGTTGAATTGTTCTGGCTTTGTTTTTTATTTCAACATGAAAATTAAAAAACATTTGGTTCTGGTTTTTCCAGATAAAAAAATAAGAGCCAAATCTCATTTTTATTTTTTCTTACCAAGGTATCGCATTGGGCCATTTGAAGTAGAGAGTGCCCTGATAGAGCACCCAGCTGTGGCAGAAACAGCTGTTGTCAGCAGCCCAGACCCCCTGAGAGGAGAGGTAATGATGCTGAAAGGAGGGGGGAAGCAATGCATTTGTCCAAACATGAAACAATAGAAAGGAATTTCTACTTTACTGAATAACATACAGCTCTAAGACAATAATGTCATCTTAGAACCATGGAATTGTTTAGGTTGGAAAATATGTCTGAAATCACTGAGTCCAGCCATGAACCCAGCACTGTCAGGTCCACAAATAAACTGTGTCCCTAAGCACCACATCTGCTTTCATCTGATAATCCTAGTGGGGCTGACAAGTAAAATCCCTTCCTATTTACATGCCTTTGCTATTTTGAGTTTCTTTTCATCCCATCTTTCATCCCACTGTGATGTTTGCTTTGCCCTTGTCCATTTTTCTATACACGGAAAATGTTATTTATTGTCATTAACATTTGGTGTAGCCAAAGTTCAACAGTAACTGCCCAAGCATTAGACATAGGCTGCAGGTGTGGTGAAAACACAATCCTGTGCCAGGATAACTGTGCTTACTGTCCTCAGTGTGAACTTCAGAGAGAAACAAAATGTCTCTTCAGGTGTGGAGCTTGAGGCAGAACTCCACAGAGACACCTCTCATTGCTGCTTCCTCTCAGCTGCTGCTGAGAAGAAAGGGCAAAGGCTCTTATTTGTAATGAAGGCAAAAAAACTGTTCTTTAAACTTTCCCTTCTGCACATACACATGCAGAAGCTGGGTTCAATCGTTTCTTATCATGTGCTGGTTTCTCTGCTTCTCATGACTGTTGTGACTCTGAGCAGCACTGCTCACTGGTAATCTGCACATCAGCCCTTGAAAACAGATGGTTATCACATCACTTCTGTTAATTTTTCTTTTCAGGTTGTGAAAGCATTTGTGGTTCTGTCCCCAAACTTTTCATCCACTGACCTGAAGAGTTTAATTCGTGACTTGCAGGACCATGTCAAGAAAACTACTGCTCCATATAAATACCCTAGAAAGGTAAATACTTCTGAGGAGAAACTTTAAAACAAGGTACGCTTCCCTAAATCTCAGGAGAATTACCATTTAGATTTTCATGATTCACTTCAAAGAGACAGCAGTAAGATTCATCTAGACCACCAGCTCCAGAAGATCTTCCCTAAGATTAATTTTCATTGTTTCTCATGAATTTGTGTAAAGTACTTGTTCAAACTTCTTAAAATTTTCTAGGTTTTGTAAATTCCAGTTAGATCCCCATGTTCTAAGTCAGACTTAGAATCATACTTCTCTGGTTTGTGTTTAACGTTCAAACAAGCACTTGTCAGTGCCTTTAGGGCAGCGCATGACTAAATCTGAATAAGATTTTATCTACTGATCATCACAACTAATAGACAGACACAAGCCCAAGAGGACACACTTGGTGTTTCTTAGTAAGAAAAGATCTACTGCAGTGCCTTAGCTAACTTGAGCAGAGCTCACAGAGCTAAGAACCACTAAAGACTTTGGGGCTGTAGCATCCTTTTTTTTGTTTTGTCGTTCATCTCTGACCTCTAATACCATTCAGGCATTTGCCCTTCTGCTGTGAATTACTGTACTCACTTTGGTCAGCTCAGAGGCAGCTGTACAGATGTTTGGCCATCTAGGCAGCCAGAGAGATGGTTTCACAAGTGGCACAATGTGCCTCTTTGGTTTGGCTTGGATTTGAGGCAGGCAGTTCTTACTGATGGGAGTTCTCTCCGTTTTCCACATGTGCTTGGAGAGTCCTGGAAAACCAGCTCTGTAGAAAATGCTGCATTGCTTTCCCTCTTTATTTTATCTAGGTGGAATTTGTCAAAGAGCTGCCAAAGACAGTCACTGGGAAGATCAAGAGGAATGAATTAAGAGACAAAGAGTGGGGACGGATATAGCATGGTTTGGAATTTAACAGAACTTCTTCCATTCCACTAGCATTATATACATTTCACTATTATAACTGCCATTATTCTGATCTCTTTTTGTTAAGTGACTGAGCACAAAAACTATAAGTAACATGTGATATTTGTGCCTGTTTGCAGAGTTTCCAATGTCAGTACCTGACTGAATTGTATTGTTCTGGGTGAAAAATAAAATTTTCAGTAGATTACTTCAATTGCCTTACTCTTTGAGACCTCCTCACCATCCTTCTTACAGCCCAGCTTCTATTTGATGCTATTCTTGAGAGACACTAAAAAAAAATAATTCCCACATTTGAAAAGGTATTTTACATCAAATATGTTTTGATTCACTGTTTCCTGAGAGTTTACCCTGGCATTCAAAGCTTATAGAAAGGACATGGTGACTGCTATGGTCACTATACGGGGTCCAAAAATGCAACATTGTGAAGAGGTTGCAAAAGAACATTTTTTCTGGTGCCACTGGATAGTGGCAGTAACAGTCCTAAAAATGTATTGTTACAGATGGGCGGTTAGCATTATTATTAGATAGGTTAAAAATCCACATTTTTGGTGACAGGATGAGAACCATGTGTAGGTGTCCTTTCTTTTGAAAGCATCTTATCTCTTCCAAGCACTAGCCAGGAGTGTAATTCTCAGTCCAAGGTTAGAAGTAGTCTGAAATAGGTATGAACATAAGATCCCATCTTTTGCTTTAAAAACCTTTCTGAGGTAAATGAAATGAGAATTATGTTCAGTATGTGAGAAATAATCCTTTACTAGATGATGCTGTCGTGCATAATGAGGAACTAATTGTTGTAGAAATTCACACTATGTGCTTAATGTTGCACATATACATATATACAGTGTGTATAAATACACGTTTTGTGTATGCATTTGGCACATAAAATTGCTCTGCTTGCATTAGTAAGAAAGTTAATATTTAGTTCTATGTCTTGAAATGCTTAATACATTTCCAGAATGGGTTTGGGACTTGGTCCTGCAGATTTTCTGGACTGTGATTTTTGACTTTGCCTGAGTTATTTTAGCCAGTCCATTGAGCAGGAGCATTTTATAAGTCATCTACAACTTAATCTCCTTTCCCACAAAAGTTGGAATTAAGCTTTAATGAAAAACAGAGCAGCCTTTAAATGAGTTTGGGTTTCCTTATTAAAAGGATTTCAGATTGTTGATATAAAACCAGCTCTTCTGCTAAAACTTATCTGGGTCTAAATAGTCATCCTGTAAGAATAAAAAATGAACACAATTTATAAATGTAATGTATGTAAGCTTGTTTGTTTGAAAAGGGTTTGTTATTGAAAAGATCAGTAGGAGAAGGGGTAATTTGCCAAGTTTGACCATCACATTCAAGTGTTATATTTAAGATTCAGACCAGAACTCACCATCATGTCTGAACTTCCATCAGAGCAACAAAGCTCAGCAGCTGCTAATTTGTTAATGGGTTCCTTTACAGTCCTTAAAATCCAAAATAAAATTGTATTCAAACACAATCTCACAGGCTTCTAGTGAGTGTAGAAAATTAAATCCTCCATGAGAGCAAGTAGTTTGTTTAATGTGATTCTACCAGAAGAAAAGTGAACAAAATAAGGTAGTGCTCAAACCTGGCTGCAGCAGGGTTTTAAACTTCCCTTCTCCATATTACAGTTGTATTCTGAGATTATTTTTTCTCTCCTTCATTCAGTCAGAACAGAGGGAAGCATGTTGGATATTTTAAAGGTAATGCCATTTTTGGACAGAATAACAACAAATTGGATTAGATCTTTAAGTGCAATCAAAAAAATATGTTGAAAAATGTACTCTGGTCCCAATTTCAGCATCTCATTCTTTTTCAGGACATTCAGATTTCAGATGTGAGTATTTTTTGGAAAAGTAATCCACTTTGAAGTGATCAGATTTTTAAAGTAATCCATTTATTCCATGTAAGTAATAAAATTTTAAATATAATCTAATTATGAACTTTGAAATTAATTTATTTTAGAGCAAATTTAAAAGTATAATCCTGTAACATGTTCCTAGGTTTTTTGTATTGGTCTGTGCTGGGCTTTAAACAGACCTGGCCAGACTTCTCCCTGAGCCCTGGTGGTGGGACAAATTACTCATTCCAGCAGGGAAGGGCTTGCTCAGGAGGTTTCCTCTCTGCTGCAGCAGAGCCTGCTCAGTGTGCACATTGGGTCAGACAGACTTCCCAACGTGTTCTTGCAGTTTTGCAGTGATACAATACCTGAACCTGACCAGGAAAAAAGAAGAAACAAACTGGTAAATGAAAACATTTCTGTTTGATGTGTGGGTAAGAGCCTTTGTTCTGTCACGCTGCCCAGGGTTTCAAGCAACCACACAAAGCCCCTCAGTTGTTCCCGAGGTTGTGCTCAGTTTCAGTCGTGTGTGTTTGTCCTGCTCTACTCATTTGAGGAATTTCAGAGTCAACCAACTGATATTCCTTGTTTATCTCAAACAGAACTTACTATTTTTGTTGGGCCCTGGGAGCTAAATCCTGCAAGCCTGAAGCCTGCCATTTAGCATTTAGCCATTTAGCCTGCCAGCTAAATCCTAAGAGCCTGAAGCTTTTAAATTTGCAGGCTTGCCACAGAAAAGGAGCAAAATTTGGAATGAAACTGCTAAGTGGGGTTGTTATTTCTCTGTACAGACAAGTTGGTGTTTGTTCAATAACTATCAAAGATGATCTCTGGGAATGTTCAGAGGAAGAAACTGAGAAACAGATTGGTGCTCTTTGCTGCTGAGCTCCTCACCAGAACACGCTCATCCTGGACTTTTGTGTATTCCAGTATCCTATTTCCTCTTAAGAGGACAACCTTCTGAATAAGGGTGGAAGATACACATTGCTGTTCTGCTGCTTTGCAATATTTCTAAAGCAATATATTCTCTGTAATTTTATATGTACATGGGAGAAAAGGTTTTTGAAAACAGTGATATAAGAGGGAAAAATGGACTGGTCCTGATTTTTGTATCTGCAACGCTGTTACCGAAGGCCACAATATATGTAACTCTGTACCAAATGTTATTTTGTGAGGATGTTTTTTAATCATTGTTGGTGATTGAACTTCCAGGTCTAGCCAGTACTGGGTTGCATGGAGTTTCAGGATTAAATATAATCAAGGATTTCCTGGACTCAGGTGTCAGTTCAGACTGTGAGATATTTCCATAACAGTCAAGCTGTTCCAAGGTTATGGGCACTGCAGAGGTTTAGATCATCCCTGCTAGGTCACATCTCACATTTCTTGTTACCTCTCTGTAGCCCTTGCACTTCACACCATGCTGCTACAGCACTTGATTCAGAAGATGTTAAGTAGTAGCTGAACTCTATGACCAAGGATGTATTAAACACAAAAACACCAGTGAACCAGAAAGAAAATAAAGAAAAAAGCATAGGGTTATTTATCTCAGATTTTCCTGGTTCTGCTGTAAACCCACTACACACTACCCATAAACATATCTAACATCTGCTGGTAGCAGGAGCCTGGGAAAACTGCAAATCTGCTGGGTAATAAAACTGTTGATGACCTCTCAGGACAACTAATTGTTATCAACTGGTTGATAAACACAAGGCAAGGCTGTGCCAGGAGGGTTCTGCAGCTGGATCTCACTTCCTTCACACCCTTAAGCTCTGAAATGGATATTCCTTTGTTTTCCAGCTACAAAACTCATTATTGTCTGAGGTCAAAAAACGGAAAATAAATGCACAAAACGCTGTGTCTATTACATTAATCTAAATTGATCTGAGCTTGCACTACTGAAACCAGAGGATAGTTGAGAATTTATTTCTTTAGGAGGAGAAATTGAAAAGGAGATGAAATTAAATGGAGCTTTGAAGAGCTGGGTTTCATGTCCCAAAAAGTGGTCAATGTGCTCTCTGGGCCATGCAGTCTGCAAAGAGATTTAGTGATTCTACCTCGAATCCCAGAGTGGCAGCTGAGCATGGCTGGTATTCAAACAGGTGACTTGTGTAATTCCTAGTGGTCTGTAGATTGTTTATTACCTTCTATGCCAGCAGTTAACAATTCATTTAACAATTGTACCTCTTATTTCGCTTCCTTGCTTGAACGTTTGACAATCAAAGGGGTGAGTGGGGTAACAATTTATGTAATTAGCTTCATCATTTTTCTTTCACTTTCTGTGGCTTGTGTTAAATCAGTTTGCCTGTAACAGACTCAAGTTAAAGCTGCCTATGTTTTCTGCCTCGAAGTTATGCATCCGACTTTCACTGTGCCTGCAGCAAAGGACCTAAGAAAAAGAGAAGCTATTTAGTACTTCAAGTCTGCACATCTCTATTCAAGTTCAGTTGTGTGAGAATTGTTTTACCACCTTTTCATCTCTGGATTGAATGGTGCTGGTAGTCATCAGGAAAAGCTGTGATCTGGACTGTCAGGGAAAAAAAGCCCTAACACATTTCCAATTTTATTGTACTTTCAGGTGTTATCATCCCAGGGACAACACAACTGACAGCACCAGACATTTGCTATTGATTGCTGGCTCTGAAGACCAGGTGTGTTATTATAATCGATGTTCTTGCTCCTTTGGTGGACTCGGCTGCATCCAAGTGCCAGTCTCTGAAAACAAAGCTAATTGTGTCTGAAAGCAGCAGGGCTGACTGGCTGAACTTCACCTATTTGCTCAAGTAAATTTGCCTTCTACTTAAACCCTGTTAAGAGTTATCTCCAGTGGAAATTTCCTCATGTTTGAACACTCTTGTACACTTGTATCTCACTAATGAATGTGATACCTCTAAGGGGGTAGGAGAAGAGGCAATTTAGTCTCTTCTATATAGAGAAGCAATATTAAGAAAGAGCCAAACTGCTATTATAATAAAATAAGTAGCCTTATGATGTCTAGATTTGTTATAAGACCATAAAACAACAGGAAAAGTGGGCAGGAATGACTTTTATTGACAGCTGTGGCCTATTTACTTTCTAAAACACAAATATTCTATACAAATTATTCCATATTCCTAAAACTTGATGATAATAAGGCTACTGTGAATAGCTTTTCACTATGAAAGGCTAAAAAGGGTACTGTAAAATGAACTTAATGTCTTTAGGAATCCTCTAGATAGATCAGTAGCAGTCTGTCTACCTGGGAGCACAACTGCCCTCTTCCCTGCTGCCCATGTCCTTGGCTGCCTCAGCTGAGTGGAGCTGGCCAGGAGGCTCTGGGGCTCTGAGTGGGAGCTCCTGGGCAGCAGGGGCCAGCAGCCAGCACTAGGACATGGCTGGGCTGGGGAGGCAGGCTGCCCACACATAACCTTGCAAGAATGGGCAGTGTTTGCATGCCAAGCCAACAGACATCCGTCCTGGCAGAGCATTTTTCATCCGTTTTCGTACATGCCACACCACAGTCTGATCCAAGATCATAAATGTAAGAACACCATGCCCACAATGAACAGTTACTCATATTTCATGTTGTTTTCCAGGCAGGCCACAAAACGAAGCCTCTTAGATTTACAGGATTAGCTGTTTTAAGATGGCATAACCACAGGGTGATTGCTCTTTGAATAGGAATATAATACAGGAAGGATTTAGCAGCATGATTCTTTTGGGCACAGGATATTACCAGCTGCTTCCAATCACTGGGAATTACTAGTGTTACTTAAAGCTCTCCCCTACTGTATTTCACTACTGAATGATAAATGAACTGAATTACATGTAAATGCAAATTATACCTACACAGCTGTGACCCTTAAGAAAGGCTAGTCAGTACTGGAAAACAACGAGGCTGTGAGATTGGCTTGTTCTTAAAAGAAATGATCTTCAAGTTTCTCAAGCCAATCTGAGTTTTAATCTAACACAAGGGAAGAGTGAATCTCAGGGCCAGGGTTTCATACCAAGGGATGATCCTCGGGTTCCAAGACAGCATTAGGACAAAGTACACCACATTCCACCATCAATGTATCACCTCTTCAACTGATGTTCGGGCACTGTAACATCTTTCCTCAGCACTGACAGTGACAGCAATTACTTGGCTTTTCATGTAAGTGAGAGCATAATAATGTCTTACAGTTTGTCCATGAAGGTTTGAATTCAAAACACTGACGCACCATCTAGCCATGGGGGAACCACTGAGCCCAAAAGTGATGGCACAGCAGAAAAGCCAGGGAATTAATGTCTAAACAATGAATATTCATTAAGTGCAAGTCATGAAAAATCAGAACTGTAAACCCTGTAGGCAGACAGGTCAGCGAGAGAGAGGGAAAAAACAAAAAAAGTCCCACTAACTCCTCTGAGTCTTTGTCCTTAGAACATAAGCAGGCTGTCATGAATCATGATCACCAACACAGCCACCAATAAACATTCACAGCCGACCTTTGTGTCTGGTTGTCAGATGGTTCTTTTCTTTATGTGACTCAAACACTGATGGTTTTAATCCACACACAAAAATCTTTACAAATTTAAAGAAAACACCACGGGAAGTAAGAAAGCAGAGCTTTAATAAATGGGTTGCAAGGGAGACAGGACTAGGGAAGTCATCTTCATTTTCCAACTTCTAAAATTATTTTGAAAGACGAGGAAAATATAAGAGGTTGGAACACATCCTTTTCATTAACCAAGACAAGTAACAAATTGTGTTCTTCAAGATAAGTCTTTTCCCATTAGCAATACACAGGCTTTTATCCTAGAAATGAAATACTAAAGCTATAAAATTCTACAGGAAGCATACTCAAAACCCTGTTGGAAAGCAAGTTATAGCTGCACTGGTCTTGGTGGTTTTTAGGAGTCACACTGTAGTTTTTTAGGACAGTCCACTGTAACAAGACAACAAAGACTCACTAGCATTACTTTAATTCTGAAAGAAAATTAATACTGTAAAGCTAAAACTGTACCAAAAATTCAAATTTATTCCCCTTATCTAGTATAGTATAATGGAGAGCTTCTTAATAAGAAGTTTCCAAGCAGTATTTCAATTTAAACTTTGAGACTTGAGAAAAAAAAGCAACAACACAGAAACACATTATAAAATCCCCCTAGGGCTGAGTCTTTGGAAAGAGCAGCAAAAGGCTATTTGCAGGGAATTACTCAAAAGGATTCCATTCAGTGACTACAGCATTTACTATAAACCAGTAAGTGCTGCATACACCTAATGTAAACACACACGTAGTTTTTGATAAAACCATCTGCAATGCCTGCACTGTACTTCTACTGTTCTAAAACAGTCCAATCTTTTACTCTAAATCATCTCATAAAATTCAAGTATTTATATATAACAGTTCTTTCAATTTATGTCAAGACAGCATATCCTTGTGTATATATAAATATATGTATAAAACCCTCCATCAGATTATCAGATGTGCCTCATTCTGTTGTTCACACAGAAGAATGTTCCTGAGTTCTGCACCTGTCAGCTCATTTCCTTCCCAAAACCCTCCTTTTCCAGATCTCTCACTTCTGACAATAATTGCTCAGAGGTGCTTCTGTAGCCTCCAGAAATAACAAAGGAGAGTTCATGCATGTAAGGGTGGCCACATCTACATATACATGTACAGACTCCAGCTTTGTGTGCCAGGGACAGGAAATGGAAAACAAAGCAGCAGCAGGACTTCACCAGAAAAGTGATGCACTTTTGAGCACCCTTATATCTGCTGAAATGTCAGTTCCACCTGAAATGAGCATTAAAATTCCTACACGTGTAGGTTTTAAAACCAGGACTTCAAAACAAAACCTCCTCTCTTCATTCCAACACCCTTTCAGAACATTAGGGCCACTTTTTTTATGTGTTTGGATTATGTTTAGCTTTCCCTTAGATCACATTTTCTATACTGTCAGAGCCTCATTCCCCTTGGGCTCAGATTCTATTTCACTTTGATTCTTGTTCTCTTCTTTTACTTCTTTGGAGTTCTTCTTCTCCTCAGTTTTTGCTTCAACTACCTCCGAATTCTGTTCTTCTGTCTGACTTGATGGATTTTGTTGTGTATCTTCTTTGTTGCTCTTCACCACCTCCTGTAGATTGTATTTTCTGAACAGAACATAGTCCCTCACCACGCTTAAGCAGCAAATGGTTTTTATTATTTCCACCACAACTGTGTATTGTGGATTATTAAGATCAACCTTGTTTTCTGGATTGAGGCTACCCACAATTCCTGTAAAAGAAGATACAATTTAAAAGATGCTGGGAAACCTGTTTAAGAGCATAAGCACGTCTTGTTTCTTGTAACTGCAGTGAGATAATTTTTCAGCTACTTCAGTCCTGCTTGTGGTATTCTGTGACTCCTGCTCTGTTCTTCTGTTTTAAGCAATTACAAAATATAATTTGTCATAACTGAGGGGAATCTTGCCTCCTCTCTCTTAATTTTTATCCATTCAATACAATACTCCAGTAAGATGGAGCTATTTTATGAGCCAAATAAGAGACAAAGCCTAATAGCAGTCATTTCAAAGCACATATAACTGATACTGCAAATTATATTCAACACTGTTCTCTCTTCTGCTTATAGTCTCTTAAGACATCAACACGAACAAGGAATATTTATGTCAAGCTTTTTTTTAAGTCTTAGAGAAGCTTCTGTAATTCAACACAGAGGTTTCAAGCAACAAATGTTTATGTCTATAATGACCTCTTTTAATAGTCTGACCCATGCTGTGCATGCAATATAATTGTGCCTGTAAACTTGTTCTGTTTCGTGTGAAATCCATACATACCTGCCAGTTCCTTAATTACTTCTTCCCTACTCATATGGCTGTTATTACGAGCTTTGTAAACAATCTGAAAAGTACCCTTGTTAGGGGCTTTAAACCAAGGCTCAAAAAACGTTTCTGTGTATTTTTTCATATCTTCCATAAAAGCCTTGCAAGTTCCAGAGATGGGCAGCATGCGCAGAATGACTCTTGTTTTCTTCTTTTTAGTGGTGTGCATATCCTTTAGTATATGGTGCACCAGGTTCTCGGGTTCTACAAGAAAAACAGTTGGGTATGAGCAACAAATTTAAGGCATTATCTCTTCTCTTCCCATTCTAAATAAGCTGGGAACTTGGCTGCACTGCTGTCAGCTTCAAATCCTTTTAAGTAAAGTGTTGTTTTACTATACCAAAAGTAGAGAACCAAAGATTGTTTGGTCAAAGCACTTTAGGTTCTTCATTAGCAACAAAATTCAGTGGTATGGTCAAAGGCAAGGGTATTTGTTTGATATACACGGGTCACCTGGAAGCCACACTCTGTGGCCTTTTACTAACACCGCTGAGAGCAGTTTGCATGACTCGGTATCAACTGAAATCCCACCTATGCCCTGAGTTCTGATGAAGACCACGTTGTTGGCACCACTCTCCACCGACTGGAACCGCCGCAGCTTCTGCTCCGTCGAGGCCCGGATCTGGCCAACCTCCTTCTTCAGAGCTGCCTCGACATCATCCTCATCCTCCTCCCTGTCGCTTCCAGACAGCCTCTCCTCGTGATCTGAAAACTTCACACAGGCCCCATTTGTTGGTGAGCACCGAGCGCCCAGCTCACAGCCCGCACTGGGCCCGGGACACACAGGGCCCGGGACACACAGGGCCTTCGATCCGGCCCGCAGCAGGGCTGGGAAGGGGCTCGCCTGCAGAACCTGGGACATGCGGGCCGGGGTGCACACACGCGGCTCGTTGCACACACACGGCTCGTTGCACACACACAGCTCCTTCCACACACACGGCGGGAGCGCAGGCCTCAGGGTGCCGCCCGCCCG
>VWYI01045430.1:24093-66453 GCA_013399455.1 Anthoscopus minutus
CCCGCTCCGCGCCCGTGCGCTGCTCCGCGCCAGCCCCAGCCGCCTGCGGACATGGACCGCGCTCAGGGGCCGCCCGCCACCGCTGCGGCCCCTTAGCACCCGGACACCGCCACCGAGCCCCGCCACCGCACCTGGCCAGGACCTTGGTGGCCATGGCCACCCTCCGCCGCCTCAGTGAGCGGCCGCCATTTCAAAGCTCCCGCGGGCCCGCCCCCATCGCGCTCTCGGCGCTCGGCTGCTCCGACCGCGGCCTGGGCGCCGCCCCGCGTGATCCGAGAGCCCCCGCGAGCTCGGGGCTGTGCCGGGCCGTGAGGCGCCGCCTGACCCCGCCGCTCCCGTGTGGGCCATGGCGAAGGGGCTGTGCCTCAACGGGTGCAAGCGGCCCGGCAAAAGCGCGGAGGGGCCGCGGGCGGCGCGGAAGAGGCGGAAGGCAGATGGCGGCGGCCCGGGCCTGGGCCTCGAGGTGAGAGCCGAGCGCCCGGCGCTGTGAGGGACGCGGTGCGGGCCGTGTGTCCCTTACGGCACCTTCTCGGGGGTGTTGCTGTGTCCCGCTTTGGAGTGCTGAGAGCTGAGCAAAGCCGTGTACACCGGCAGTGTACTGGGAGGGTCAGATACAGCCAGTGCCTGCAGGTAACATCATAGAATGTCCTGAGTTGATCCACAGGGCTCGTGAAGTCCAGCTCCTGGCCCTGCGCAGGACACCCCAGCAATCCCACCATGTGCCTGAGAGCATTGTCCAAACGCATCTCGAACTTTGGCAGGTTTGGGGCCCTGACCACTGCCCTGGGGAGCCTGTTAATGGCTTGGATTCTTCTCCAAGAGATGTGGGAAAGAATTCGCTTGGAATGCTCAACATTACATTAAAGGAATTTTGTTTTAAAAATAGATACATTTTCCAATATAATCTCGTAAACGATGCAGCTCTTGAAAGTAGCATTGTGTGTGCTTAGCACATGCATCCCTGAAGGATGCAGAACAGCCCCACAGTAACACCTCAGCCAGGGCAGACTGAGTCAATGCCCGTGGAGCAGGAGTTGGCGTGTCCAGCCTGTGAGATCAGTCCTGTTTGTACCCGGTTAGAGACAAATTCCTGTGGTTGGCAGTACCCTCTACTTGGTGAATCAAAACCTCTGCTTTTCGTGTGGGTTTTTCTGCAAAGCTTTAATTAGGCTGTATTGAAAACAATGGTGTCATTACTTGTCTCACTTAGCATGAGAGATGAGGCACTAGCAATTACACCAGCCTGTGCTGTTATTGCCAGATGATTCTTAACCACTAGAACCTCTCTTTAACTTCCTTACCCAATGACAAATATCTTGAAGAGCACACCAGCTCGGTCCCATGTGGGCAGGCTCTGTCCAAATTACTGAGCACATGGCTTGTTAGTGTGCAGGGGAAAAGAACTTCAAGTGGTTGTTCATGCTGTGAGGTTTTACATTCTCTAATGTTGTGTGGTGTTTTTCTCCCTGTATGCCTTGATGTCTTTTCATCACCTGTAAAAAGAATATCTTTAAAATTTTTACAGGAGTTATTTGGAACAGGCCATCTGGTCAGTGGAGATCACCATTTACTTGCTAATTAGCCTCTAGAAGAATTTGTGTATTTAGGCTTAATGATCTGTGTAGAACTGAGTGGCACAGTCCCTACCTCATCTCTTCAGTGCTTGCTTTCTGCAGCTTCCTTGGATTTTACTGAAGCATTTTTCCCTGCAGGGGTCAGCAAACCCTTCTGGCAGAGCAGAAGGGTTCTCACACTGTAGATAGAGAAAACCTCTCATAGAGTGAGTGGCTGCTTGTAACACTTGTGCAAATGTTTAAAGCTCTACAGCAGCAAGTGGAGGAAAGGGTTGAGAGACCAGGATATTGCATTTGCATATTAATTGTGCAAACTCTCCTTACTGCATACATCTGCTTATATTAATCTTTATTAAATAAATCTTTGAAGTTAGAGTACCTGGGTTACTGAAATGTTGAGTAATGTAATATTAAAATGGGATCTGAAAGGAAACCTTTGCCCATAAGGAGTAGAAGAGTTACTTTAAATGTAACTGGACGTATGCAAATAGTTTCTTACTCCTATTTTCATGCCGTGGTGTGATTACATGAAAGCTGTCTTCACCAGCATTTCCCTTTCCACAGGAAAAGTCGTGTCATTTGTCAGCAGCTCTGCTTGGTGAGGACTCTGAAATCAGCCAGGAGCAGCTGCATGAGCTGCTGAAATACGCAGCTCTGGGGAAATGCCACAACGCAGCACAGCCCAGGTACATCCACAGCTGCAATCAGCCTGGTCTCCTGTTCTCCCGTGGTGTGCAAACACTCCTGAAGGAATATTGGCTCTACTGGGTTTGGAATGCCTGCCATGGAGTTGCCATAATGGCAGCCTGGATTGTGCAGATACCATTGTTGTTAGACTTGGCCAGGAAGCAGAATTCCTCTTCTGGCAGAAATCCTACCATTCCATAATTTTGTTTCATGCAGTTTTGAAAAACTAAATGACTGCTGTGGAACTGAAGATGCTACATACACTGAGAAACAAAATACCCTGTTAAAATATTAACACAAATATTAATGCATTTCATGTTAGATATAATTGAAAGCGAGTGTTCTGGAGCATTTTATCAAAAAAAACCCAGTCACTTCTTCCTTTCTCTGGGTCACTTCTCAGTACTGGAAGGGAAAGGCTGAGGAGGGTTTATAACCTTGAATGACAAAAATGAAACTCCAAGCAGAAAATACCCCACTTTAGATTTTAATAGTGAAAATTATTTTGTGCAACTTCTTTTTATGCATTAATTCACCAGACTGCATCACTACAGTTGAAATTGCTGGTATATTCACATACTGATGCATATGAATAAAGTTTACAAGTCTTGAAATGGCATGCAGCAGGATTTGCAATAACTTCTTTCTCTGTCTCCTGTATTCTGTTGCTTCCAGGAATATGTGGCTGTTCAAGATAAGCTATAAAGCCTTTTCTTATTGAAGTCATTTGGCACTTTGCCATTTACTGACTTAAAAACTGAGCTGGGTCCAACTTTTTTTTTAAGATTGCTTGATAATTGTTTTGCTTTGATTTTTATGTTTTGGGGTTTTTTAAATTATTACTCTTTTTTAATTGCAGCTGGTGCCGTATTTATCACCAAAGCCACCTGGCTGGGGTTGTGGTTGTTGTTCTACACGAAATGAGCCAACTCCATTTCTACAGATTCTATTTACAGTTCAAGCACCTCAGGAAAGTGTTCCAGCATGTAAGTCCCCAGACTGCATCAGTGTCTTCTAAATCTCTTTCAGTTCTGAAACTACATCCCAGGGATAATTGTTGCCATGGAATTACTACTGCCTTTCCCAAGGATGTGGCCATCCTTGACAGCGAGTGAGAGGACCACTTTGCAGCAGTTGTCAGCTCAGAACAAAGGAACAGGGCTTTGATATTAGGAACAGGATTTCAAGACATATGTCTTTGAAGCCTTACCAGGTGAAATGTTCATTGATGTTTCAGTCCCCTGACTGTTACATATCCTGCACCTACAGGATGCCAATTAGATTACAAATACCCTGGAATAATTTTAATAATCTGGAATTTGCTCTGAGTGGGGAGATTCTCAGTAGACTTACACTAGTCCCACTGGTTGAAAAACACCACTTTTATTATTTACACTTTATGTCAAGTTTCTCCCATTTCCCAAAAAGATTATTAAAATAATTATTTTAATTTACTGACTTACAAACAGCATTTCTAAAGGAAGATAGAAAGAAAGAAGGACTTGAATTCAAGCTACTAGAGAGTTCTTCCTGAACTGCAGCAAATGTAAATCACAACTTAACTGGAAAGACTGGAACTGGCTTCAGTTTCTATCAAAGAAGGTCTTGAGACTTGCCTTCTTGATCGTATCAGGCAAGGTAAATCTGTCCTGTAGTACAAAGAATCTTGTATCATCCCTCATTGGAACAGGTTTGGTTTGTGTTGGGGGTTTTTCTACTTGATAAAACACCAGTGGATTTCCACTATTTCTTTATCCATCCTCCTCTGAATTTGGCTGGTTTGGGGACCAATAAACCCCTCATTTGCTTGTTATTTCTGCCTTTCATTCAAAGTTACTAACACATTTTCACATTTTCTTTTTCCAGAGATTCACATTAGCACCTTCTGCTAACTTCCCAGTCAGCCTGTATGGAGAAGGAACAAACCTGAAACCTCAAAACACTCCACAAGGTATTTTGGTTGGGTTTGCATTGTCTCTCTTCCAAGACAGTGACTCACTATGAACAGAAATTTATGACTTTGCCTCCTCTGCAATCTCAGTGT
Organism: Anthoscopus minutus; assembly: GCA_013399455.1. NCBI lineage: Eukaryota > Metazoa > Chordata > Aves > Passeriformes > Paridae > Anthoscopus > Anthoscopus minutus. The sequence continues at coordinate 28,399 of VWYI01045430.1, forward strand.
GCTGCATGGTAAACTTGTTTAGAAGGAATGCATACAATGACTTAAGCCATGAGACTTCTTACCCTGACTAGTTCAATAACTCATGTTGGGCCGATTGTCAAAGTGAGTGCAAAACCAGAGAAGGTTTTTTACATATTTAATCCAAATCCCTGCTGCTTTACTACCCATTTTGTGATTATTTTATTCTAAGATGTATCTAATCGAAGAGACAGATATACAAATTAGGTTTGAGCTAAGAAGACTGTGTGTCTTTTTCTCTGACCCTCTCTCTCCAGTCTGTTGTTCTAGGTAGTAATTTGGAATGGTGCAGCCTCTAAGTGTTGATCTGATGCAGAAACTGAGTTTGACAGATGCTTCTGTATTTTACAGGTTTGACTTCCACCAGAAGTGAATGCATTACTAAAAGCTCAGACTTGCAATGTGATCCCATCATTCAGAGATACGGAGAAAAAAAACAAGGCCTTACAAGCTATACTCTAACTTTAGAAGAGCAGGAAAAAAATGACTATCCCATAGAAGGTCAGTTTTTGAGTGAAGGCTGTTTAGTTGTTTTGTTGTGTTGTTTTTAATTTTGACAGTTTAGTGATAAGTTTTGTCATATGAGTTGTAGAAGAAAGGTCTTTTTCTCATTCCCGGTGTGTTTTCCCTGCAGGTTCCCCTGGATGCAAAGGCTACATCTCCACAGAGTGTCATCAGCAGAGGACAGACAGCAGCCCCCTCTTTGGTCTGGATTGTGAAATGGTAAAAATCAGTGTGTGTGGCCTTACAAAACAGAGTCAGTCACCCAGCTTTTAGCAGCCGTTCCCAAGTACTGTGTATATTTGTGAAACTACTTCTGTTTTCTTGATATCTGCTGCCAGTCTCTTCCTTGATGGTACCAGTGCTAATGCAGCAATGGTTCTGGCAATGAGACAGAAATTATATCCTGAGCACAGAGTTCAGTTCTTTTGGCACCCAGAGCAGCAGCTGGATCTGCCAGGCCTGTCAGCAATGCTGCAGTAACCCATGAGACTGCTGTAGAATTCCTCCTCAGCTCTCTCCAAGGTTTAGGAAAGATACTTCCCTGTCACACATTTTTCCTTTAGCCATCATGGTTCCTCTGGCAGCTGCTATGGTGAAGAGTCCTCCTTTAGAGCAGTTTTAGCCTTGCAGAGATGCCTGTTTGGCATCAGCATTGAGTAACTATTGATACAACCTGGGCTCTGCCTTTAAATTATACAGTGTCTCTGGGGCTGGTGCTGTCAGTGGCACTTGTGCAGTGCAGAGCACAGACTGATTCTGCAAAATCAGCACTTCTTTACAGTGTTTTTCTGTGCTGTGCTTGTCTGGGTGTTTGCTGTGCTTACAGTGCACATTTAACAATTAAAATGAAGCACAGTAGAGTATAAACCCACAAGCTGTGAGTGGTGGATCTCTAAGTCAGGGAACTCCTTCGTAGCAAATCTGCTGCAGCCAAAGCAGATGTTAGCTAAAGTTTTTGAGTGGCAGCATTGTGCTGATTCAACAACTGCCTCTGCTTCTTCCTGACAGTGCCTGACTGCAAAAGGGAACGAGGTCACCCGCGTGTCTTTGGTGGATGCACGGGGTCGGTGCCTCCTGAATGAACTGGTCAGACCTGAGGGCACAGTGGTGAACTACCGCACCAGGTCACTTGCACAAACCTTTCTTATCTTTGTCCTTCTGAGCTGCAGCCCTTTCAGCCTGTTATACAGAAACCCCTTGGTCTGCACAGATGCCTGCTGCATTTCCCTCAGTGTTAAGAATACAGTTCTTGCTGTGTGACTGAAGTGACCAACATGTGTACAGTCTGCTGCACAGTGCCCGTGGGGCTACCAGGCAGAACCACTGCCATTCTGCAGTGTCCGTGGGAAAGTGCTGTTACAAATTAATGATACACAGTACAAGTTACTCTTCACTGCTGGTTATAAAATAAGATGGAGTCCATAACTAAATTTGCCCATTTGTAAAAAAATGCATAGAGCTTGTATACACCTTTAGGGTGAGGCTCAGGATTATAACAAAACACAAGGCTTGTCTTCTTCAAAACTTTGCCTGGCTTTATCCAGGCTGTGATGTCCCAGTCCCCTCAGGTTACTTGGAAGCATCTCCTTCCACCATCAGACTTAGAGTATTTCCTTACCTGTGCTATCTGATGCCAACTGCATCACTTAAGAGTACCTGGGAAAAATAAACTTTTGAAATAGATGTGGTAGCACTCTTGGCAGTTTAGTTGCAGTCTATCCTCTGATGTTGGAACAGAAAATAGTGATCTCTGATTAGCTACACCAAGTTCATATTTTACAAAACCTGCTTGTAATATTTTCCAGCACACACTGTTACTAATGTATTGCTTTTAACTCACCCAACTTTTGTTTTGAAGATTCTCAGGAATCACAAAGAAAATGCTTCTTCCAGTGAAGACAAGACTGTCAGACATCCAAACCAGGCTAAAAAAAATGCTTCCCCATGATGCAGTATTGGTGGGTCATTCTTTAAATTCTGATCTTCAGGCTTTGGAAGTGAGTATATTTTTAGGAGTATTTTTCCTGACCCTGTGTTACTCATTTCATACCTGAACACTCGTTAACAATTGCTCTTTTTATTAGTGAACACTTGTTAATTACTTTTTACTACGAATAGCCCTATGTCTGTAAGGATTTAAAAGTCAAGAACTCTCCTTACAGCTATAAAATTTGCAAGGGGCTGTTCAGAACCAAAAGAGAGAAGTCTGTCCAGACACAGATAATTGTTGCCACTGCAGCTTTACCCCTCTGCTTCAGCCAGATGCTTCTGATAGCTCTGTCATGGGGAGAACTGAAGTCCTTTCTGTGGGTAATTTAACCAATCTAAAATGCTTGAATAATAATTAATCTTTCTAAGCCAATCTAGATCATCCCACTAGAGTTGGAAGTAGAAAGGAGAGTTGGACTTGTTTCATTATTCATTTTGCTGTCTTGTGGATGAGATATCTTTCAGGGAGAAACTGGCAACAGAAATTAAAAGGCAGAGGCACAGAAAATTGTGGAGTTACTGTACAATTCTGTATGTCTGCTGTTAAACTAAACTGGGGATGATTTTTCTTCTCTAGATGATCCACCCTAGTGTTATTGATACTTCGTTGCTTTTCGCCAGAAGTGAAGGTCGAAGATTTAAGCTAAAATTTCTAGCCAAAGCTGTTCTAGGGTAAGATCATTACTGTACTGTCATGGGAAAGATTAGAAACTGTCATGGTGGGTGAGAGGGTCTTACTCTGCCACTATTAATATCAGAATTACTATTTTGTTACTAAGATTCAAAAGAAAAGAGCAGGTTGTGCAAGTAACACATGGTAAAAAGTAATTTACTGGCTATTTGAAACATCAGGCAGCATAATGAATGGGCTTGTCTTTGAGCAAGCAAGAATGCTGTGACCCAACCAGATTTGAGTCCCAGCAAAACTTGCCTTCCTGCAGGGCTGTAGAGGTGTACTGAACTGTAGAACAACAGAGGCACTCTGGCTCACACAGATGAGAGCTGTTTCAGTTGGCAAGAAAGAAATATTAATGCATGGAAGTTCGATTTACTGACTTAAATAGTTTCTCAGTGTCTCAGCTGCCACTGGATTGTATCCTAGTGAGGTAGTTCTGCCCATGTTCACAGTGAATTGTAATACTCTACAATGCCAAACTTCACTAAACTGAGATTGCCTTCCTCTCTGTGTGCAGACTTTGAGTTGAGCCATGGGTCAAGAAAGAAGTAAAATTTAAAAATAGTCATACATCAAGAGCAGCCAGTATTAGCACTACTACTGTCAAATTTCCCCTGTGCTTGGCACTGGTGATGCCACACCTCGAGAGCTGTGCCCAGGTCTGGGCCCTCAGTTCAGGAAGGACATTGAGACTCTTGAGTACGTCCAGAGGAGGTGAGGGGCTGGGAACACAAACCCTGTGAGGAACAGCTGAGGGAGCTGGGGTTGTTAAGCCTGGAGAAAAGGAGGCTCAGGGGAGATCTTATCACTGTACAGCCTCCTGAAAGGTGGCTGTAGTCAGCTGAGGGTCATTCTCTTTCTCCAGGCAGCAGCTGACAGAACAAGAGGACACAGTCTTAAGCTGTGCCAAGGGAAATATAGGTTGGATATTAGGAAATGGTTTTTTGTGAAAAAGTTTTTTTTTATGGAAAGAGTGGTAAAATACTGGAATGGTTTGCCTGAGGAGGCGGTGGAGTCACTGTCCCTGGGTGTGTTTAAAGAAAGATTGGATGTGGCAGTTGGTGCCGTGGTTTAGTTGAGGTGTTGGGGTATGGGTTGGACTCAATGATCTCGAAGGTCTCTTCCAACCTGGTGATTCTGTGATTCTGTAAATTCCATAAACCATTTTGCTCAACATTGCAAAAACATTTCTTGCAGTAACTTTTGGGAATATTTGACAAGAATGCTGCTGCACAGAACTGAAATGCTTTTTGGAGAGGGGAAAGCTCTTTTGCCCGAAAAGAACCCAGTTTAGAAAAGACAGGATGTTGGTCAGTGTGGAAAAACAGATAACCTGCCTGTACACCTAATTTTGGTGCCCTAGGAAGGAGATTCAGTGTGAACAGAAGCTTGGGCATGATCCTACAGAAGATGCTAGAGCTGCATTGGAATTAGCTCAATTCTTCATTGAGCAAGGACCAACAAAGGTATTTATATCTAATTAAGATTTCTGTCCTAAAATACAGAGCATAATGTTGTTGTGTTTTCAAAGAAGAAAACTCCACTCCTGCTCATCCTCCAGTTGATTTAAAAGAGAAAATGGAGCTATGATAGAGACCCCAGTTTTGACAGCTTTTACTTCCAGCCTATATGCAGGTACCTGAATAACCTGGGCACTACCAGTGCTCAGTACTCACTGACATCAGCCAGCATTGCTGCTGATCCTGAAGAGGGACATTGGCTAAAGAAGGACTGAGACACTTCCAGCCTACAGGAATGCCTGTAATTTTTCTAGATGAAAGAAGAGAGACCTTTGTGTTATGGTAGTGATTCAGCTGGTTTTATGAGTCCCTTGTGTTGTTGATTTCTGAGAGAACTTTTTTGGAGATGATTGCCTGTTGATGCTGTGAGCGCTGCATGCTTGAAAATGACAACAGAAAATAATAAGGCAAGAAATTAATGCCCATGTTTCTCCACTGCTGGAGTGTGCCTACGTGACTCACAGGGAAAGCATAGACTTTTTGGTCAGCTACAATTAGCTGATGAGACGAAAGCCAGCTAATAATCTTCCTCCTTCCCCAAGGTAGCAGAACTAAACTTGGAGATGCTTCTGACAGCTGAAAAACTGGCTGAGGTCTCACAGAACAAAGCTGCTCTACAGCCACAAGGATGTGGGTTCCAGGAACAGCTGAATGAGCCTCCATCATTATCCAAACCATGGTAATAAGATTCTCAAATATGAATGTTTTTCCTTCAGTTGAATCCTCAGTAAAATCAAACAAGTGCCTTATGTTTTTCAGAAGCCATCAGGATCTTCAGAGAGATACAAATAATTGCAGCATAGTGCTGAAAAACTTTAAGCAGTTTCATCTTAAATTTCATGGAGTATTTCCTAGGCTTCTTTTGATGTTGTGGACAAGAATATTCTTTCAAATCTATTAAATGAATTGTAATTCTCTGACAAGCATTTCTTGAAAGTTTTTATTCCTCCTATTGAAAAGTATTGTGATTCACAGTGTACCTCTCTGATAGTTTTCTAGATTGTCTGCAAGAGACTGGCCAAAAACCCCTCCTTTTGGGCAGACAGGGATTAGACTCTTCTGGCCTGTGTCAGAGTAACCTGAGCACTTCAAACAAACAGGTGAATGGGCTTAAGAGTGGGTTGGTCTAAGCATCAAAATAGTTCAAAGTTGTTCTTGTTCTGGGAGTGGGTAGATGAGTCCTATTTTAAAAGCTGACTGACAGTGCTGTTAGCAATAGTGTTAATTCCAGGTTAGCTAAATCCATTTGAGCATTTCGGAAATGAGCTTTGATCCTCTGCATCCTCTCCTGACTCATCCAAGAAGAATTTCTGCCTGAGGGCTTTCTTGGACAATAATGAAAATTAAAGTTGGGAATTAAATTCAGTAGCTTTGTTTCTGATTCTCTGCAGTACAGTTGTCTTGTACCTCTGAGCCTTGTGTGCTCTTGTCCCTCCAGATTCTTCAGAAAGCCTTGGAAGGTGTTCCCCTGTCCAAATTCAGTATCATTCAGTTCAGTTTGGGTCCAGAGTACCTTGCATCTCACCTTCATGCTGGACTTCATGAAAAGGTACTATTTTTTGTTTGACAATGGTCTTCATGCTGAGCTTGTAGAGAGATGTGATTTATCAGGAGGCACTGAGTAGTTAGTTCCTTTGCTTTGTGAAGTGCCTTCTCTAATCTGTGTTCCAACAGGTGAGAAGCAAGCTGACTGACATGCTGACAATTTACGCAGGTCCTTTTGAAGAAAACTTTTGCATGAAGTCTGTGAAGAAAGAATTTGGGAGGTGTGGACCAATCCAGTCCCTTACAGTGGTAACTGAAACATTCCAGGTGAGGAGCACTCAAAGGTTGCTGACAGGCCTGGAAGGTCTGAGTAAACTCCTGGAAGGTATGGATTAGAACCAAAGAAATACCAGTTACTCTGTTTGGAGCCTTTTTGTGGTAGTTTAATTCATCAATAATTCAGGGTACCTAAAAAGCTGCTCCACACAATGACAAGAACAAGTGCAGGTCATTGCTGCTCAGAGGACTTGGAGTGCTGGGGAAGCTCAGGTGCTTTTTGTCCTTCTAGAGAGAACTGATTAGTTAAGGCCATTAATAGCCAAAGGGAAAAAAAAGAATAGTATTAATTGAAGGGGGTTTTAAACAGTTAGAGTATGTGGAGGGCTACATATTTTACCCCAAACTTTTTATATTCTAGATTCAAAAGAAAGCACAACTTTATTGAGACCTGTTTAAAAGGGAGGGCTAACGTGTCTCATTGATAAATCTGAAGTACATTATTCTTCTATTTCAAGCCATATGTCTGTATCCAATACGAAGTGCTGGAAGCTGCCCAGCTTGCTGTGGAAAGCCTGAATGGAGCTGAGGTAGCAGGATCCTGCATTAAGGTAAAGGCAAACAGCAAAAGTTCTGTTCAGCTCAGGTACAGCCTCAAATACATCTGTAACAGCACAGCAGTGTGTGCCTGGGAAAATGCTGGCTGCTTGTGCTGTTACAATCTCACTGTCCCTGCACAATTTAGGGCCACTAGCAGAAGGGAAGAGGCTGGATCTCTCTTTTTTTTTTCCTTTCTTCCTGTCAGCAGAAGGGTGTTAGAAGGCATTCTGACCTCCAGCTGCAGCTTGAAAAGGCAGAGCCAAGTAACAGGGCTATACAGAGTATGGCACTTCAGTGTTACAGTGTTTCTGCATTACAAATATGATCTCTTTATCATGACTAATTAAGTTGGCTTTCATTAGTCATTTAAGTTGATGGAAAATAACCTGTCTACTTTTGGTAATGAGAGAAAAGTACTTTAAAATAGAAGCTCAGAACACAGAGCAGTGTGGGCTGACAAGCTTTTTATTCCTGCTGCATCCACCCCAGGTCCAGAGACCAGTCACTGCAGCAATGCTGGACTGCAATGTTCTGATTAAGGAGTTAGAGCTGGATGTAGAAAATGAAGGTGTGATTTATGTGGCTGGTCTAAAGAAGTCATTAACAGAGACAGACTTGCAAGAAGAATTCAGCCAGTTCAAAGACCTGGAAACACTGTTCCTGCCAAAGGATCTTCAGAGTGGAAAGCACAGGAACTGCTGCTTCCTCAGTAAGTAGCTTCACACACAGCCTGCATATTTCCTGAATAAGCTCATTCAGCTGGGCCTTTGGGACTTTGCACAGACACAGCAAGAGCTACTGGAACTCAGGTAGGCTTAAAGGGATGGTATTTAAAATGCTCCAGTGAAAGCACATATTGTTTGGAGGAGCATTTACAGCTAAGTATTTAAGAGGAAAAAACACCTGCTTAAAAACTCCCCAGACATTTACTTAGAAACTCAGGGGTAGCTAATGGGCTCCAGTACTTCCATGTGAGGAAGGGGTGGCTACTGTGCAGCTTCACACAGACAGTAATCACCTCTGAAAGGTGAGAACAGCTTGGTGAGTGCTGCTGCAGCCAACTGGCATTTCTGCTCTGATGTTTGTCTGTAGCAAGATAAGGATCCTCTTGCTGCAGTGATTTGTTTCTCATCTCCCTCCTGCTTCACACTTTCAGCCCTGCCTTGCAGGTGCCAAGGAGGACAGCAACAGCATTGCCAAAGCATGTTCCCTTCTCTGTGCATTTCAGAATTCCAGAAAACCCAGAGTGCTTTGGATGCTCTTGAAGCTATAAATGGATGGACCATGAAGGGTAGTGAGCTAAGAAGTAGAAATGCCCTTGCTCCAGGTCACCTCTGGAAATGGATTTGGCAAATGAATCACAGCAATGGGAAGCAAGGAAAACACATCTTCTATGAGAAAATGGAGCAGCTGTCTGAGTCTGTGAGTGTGAGGCTCTGCTGATGATGTGTGTTGCAATTAGTGAGTCCCAGGGACTGCCCTGGGAAACTGGAGTGGTAACTTTGAGCTGCTGGAGGTGCAGAGCTGCTTGTGACAGAAGAGTCTCCTTGTGCTGGAGCAAAGGAGCTGCCAAGGATCAGTTCCATAGAGCAGTTTGAGGGATAACACCACATGAGATAATGGGATGTTTGCAGGGCACTGCAAATGTTAAAACCGTATAGCTGTGCAGGGCAGTGGGTGTTGCTGCCCAGGAGCTGAAGCCTGGCTCTGAACAGCTGACAGGGCACAGGCAGCACAGGAATCACAGGGGGAGGTGAGTGGCTGTGGGGCTGCACAGGAAATCAGAGCCCTAGTTGAGAGCTCTGGAGGTGCAGCTCTCATTTTTACCATGGTACCATTTGAGTAGGACCTGTGGTTCTCCTGCAGCTGGGCCACTGCACTGCCAAGTGCCAGGCAGGAGCAGCATCACTGCTGCCCTCACCTGTGCCAGCCCACAGGTCAGCCTCCTCACACACTTAGGATAATTGATGATGAATGGGGGATCAATGCTTCTGTTCTCTTATGCAGGAGCAGGATCTAAGGAAAAAGGTGAAGAAGTTAGACCACCATATCAAAAAGCTTTATAGAAGCCTGCAGAATAACACCCTGTGTGTTGTTCTCTTTCCTGGAGTGAACAGGTAACTTGCTACCTATTTTGTAAAGAACCAAGGAAATTACAGAGGTGAATATTTTTGTCTTCATCTACTAAAAATTAAAGCCCTGCACAAGGAAGAGAAAGCCCAAGAGAAAGGCTGAAAAAGCTGTTTTACTTAAATCTGATTTTCATGTTGGGCCAATAAAACCTCAGCCATAAGTTCTGCACACAAAGCAGGCCTGAGTGACAGCTCATGTATCTGAGGGTCCACAGTGTTGATTAATTGTACAGATCTTACCAGCTCACCCACCTCCCCCAGAGGATGTTCCATCCCCATTGACCATGAGGTAAGTTTTATGTGGCCATGAGAGAATCAACAGCAGGCAGGATTTTTGGGGGGCTTTGGTTCCTAAAACCACCTAATTACTGCAGCCAGGGACTCACCTACCCATTATTGTGTTGTGGTACCCCACAGTTTGCTTCAGCCACGGCTGATCAAGAAGGTGGTTCATGCCCTTGTTCTCATGTGATGGACAAAAATGAGAAAACCCACCTTTGTTCACCAAGTCCTTCAGCTTTTGTAGGAAGAAGCAGGTCATGCATTTGAGTTGGGCTGCAGCACTGCTATCAGGGGTACTTCCAGCTGGAGTGGGCTTCCTGCATTTCAGCCCCTGGGCCTGAACTGCCAGACTCTCACTGTTTAATTATTAACCAGAAAGGTTCAATCTTTCCTAAGCAAAGCCCTGATTACCGATATTCATTTCAACAGCCTTCTGTGCTCTCACTGTCACTGGTCAGCCTAATAAATGTTACATCTACCTTTGTTTTTCTTCAGTGCCTCTCAGCAGAAGGGGCACTGTTCCATGTGGAGACACAGAAGCAGAGCCAGAGCTGCTCAGCAGCATCTCTTCTGCCTGGCTGGGCAGCCACACCACATTCCCCTCCCTTACTTGCAAGGCTTCCTGAGAAGAGCCAGGATGCTGTTCAATCCTCTGCTCCAAACTGTGACCCTGGAAGATTCATCCAAAACCAAGAGATGTTTAGGCTTAATTGCAGTGACTATTAAGCCAAGGGCTGAATGCTTAATTGTTCAGTTGCTAAAAACTTTAGGAAAAAAAAAATCATTTATAATTTGTCATCGTCAATAGAGCATAAGTTTTTGTTTCTTCTCCCCACCCTGAACTGTAGTTTAAAAACAGAGCCAGCAGCAGTTCCTGGCTGTGGGCACTGCTGTGCACATGGGCCTTGGATCAGCTGCTGCCCTCCTTGGGCTGAAACTGCATCTGTTTTTACATTTCTGAGTAATCATTTGCCTCTCTACACCCTGTATCACCTCAGGTACCCTGCACACTCACCACAGGAAGGTTTGAGGTGAGGATGGCTGTGAGTTGCAGTCCACACCATGTGTCCTTTGCAGCAGTCGCTGGGCTCGGCACATCCCAATTTACTTTTCAAGGGCCATTTCCAACTATTCTCACTTAGCACAATCTTCCATCACCAAGGGGTAGGAATGCCACCAGCAGAACAGGTGCATTCAGGAATCTGCATCCACAGGGAGCCTGTGGAAGCCCACAGAGCTTGGCTCACACTCTCAGGCTGCTGAGTGGGTTGGATGGGAGCTCCATCTCAGGCTGGGTGGAGATTTCTTGCCAAAAGTGTGAGGTTCCTGTATTACTGTTTCCCTGAGGACCAGCAGTTCAGAAGAGGCTTCTTGATTAAAAAAGATGCCAAAGACTTGTGGGGCAGAAAAAGAATTCATTTTTCAATGTGCTGACCTATGGGCTTACAGGCCTCTCACTGCCAGCCCAGCAGTTGTGTGCGTGAAGGCTGAACTGAGCAGAACTAACTCACCTCTTGTTTGTGTTGCAGCACGAATGGATCACAGTCTGGCCTTGGTCTGATGGGAATAAAAGATGAAGGGAGGAGTGCTTGTTAAGCTGCCAAGTTTTTAAGCAAAGTCTTTTGTTAAGATATTTTTAATTACTTTAAATATTGATGTCTTTGTAAAGATCTCTTACCAGAAGAACAATAGGCTTTCACTCTGTATCTTCCACAATGTCTAAAAATAAAAGCCATTCAAAGTGTCTTAAAGCACAAAACCTTTTCCATTAACCCTTCTTGCTGTGGAAGGGTCGAGCTGGGCCGGTGCTTAAGCAGCACTGGGGCAAACCAGAGCCGTGCTGGGCAGGATTGGCCTGTGGATGTCATTCCTTGCTGGAGACCAAGGTACTGGCTGGGGCCTCACCCCTGGAACATCCCAGCCATAAACCAGCCAGCCAGGTCAGAGCAGAACCTGCAGCAGCGGCTCAGCAGTTAACAGCTACCCCAGGAATTGTGTGGATTTCTGGAACTGTGCAGTGCCAGCTCCTCAACTGGAGTTGCTGCCTCCTTTCCAGGAAAGTGCTGTACTTAGTCCATGGAAAGGAGGAATCAGTGATTCATACCTCTTGGACAATCTCCACTTTCTCCTCCCTCCCTGACCACCCCCACCCTCCCCTCACATGCAAAAAAAAAAAAAAGTTTCCATGTAGCTGTGGGAGGGGCAAGGGATGTTTTAAGGAAAGCACATGGCTGCGGGGACTTCACACAGCATCACTTTCCACAGGGAGCTGGAAGCAGGATGAGGTCATTTGCAGCCTGACAGCTCCAGACCTGTCCTTTGCAGCCACTGCCACTTGAAATAGAGGCTGGTTGAGCATCTCTTGTTAACACATGGAGCTTCCAAGCACAAAGATGCTTAGGAGTGTTTTAGGCACTCAGAAAAAAAAATTGAGACATTAAAAGGAAATGTTTGTTTAAAGGTTTGACGATAAGATGAAGGGTTTTTTTCATATGAACTGGAATAGGCCAAGATAAAGTTAAAATGGTTATCATTCTAGAAATTAGCTAATACAACTGATGGAATATTTTCACCCTCCTACTTTCCAACCCTAAGTTCACTGTTCTGGGCTCTGTCCTTGTGTTTGGATTTGGAAGCTGGGAGCTGCTGCATGCAGGAGCAGGCACAAATACAGGAAAGCAGGAGAAACGTAAGTTCAGCACAAGCCCAGAAGCAGCAGTGAGCAGGCAGCAGATGCTCATGTCAGTGTCATTAATGACTAAGTTAAAAGCCATCTGAAAATTAAATATATTATTCCACAAGATGAGTACTGCCATTTTTCTCACACAAAGCTACTTTGGCCACTCCAAGTGAGCCTGGCATTCCTTTGGCATAAGCAATAACATCAGTGCTATTACAGAAAGTGAAAGGGAGCCAGTGGCTTCAGCAGCACAGCCAGTCCCTGCTGCTGAGCCAGTCCAGGCAGCTCAGGGCAGGGCCTGAAGGCCAGACTGACCCCAGCACACCCCTCTCCAAGGATTCACTCCTCTTCAGGCTGTTCACATCCAGCATCTCCTTGTGGCAGACACTGCAAAGTTGAAACAAACCAGCTAGTTTTCCTTCCACACACTTAAAAATGATGTGGTCACCTCCCAGCCAGGGTGAGATGGGATTTAGTGAGCATCCAGGAGTCCTGCTTGAGAAACTCACATGACAAATAAAACTAGCAAGAGTCCTATTCATAGGCATGGAAAAATAAGTAATTTGTCCCTTTTTAATTGAAAAATGTAAAAAGGACTTCAGCTTTAAATAAGACATTTTGTACAAAGCTTGAGCACAAAAAAGTGAACACCAACGTGTCATTATGTAAACACCACAAATGTTACTCATTTGTTCAGTAACGCACAGAACAGCGTGCAAGTTCCCTTTCCAGTGGGTGAGATTTCTGTAGCTGTTCCCCTCCCCTCAGACCTTACTGGAATACAGGAAACCCAGAAGCTTTGGAACATTTACAAGCTACAGTAGTCAGGACACATTGTGACTACAGGGTTTTTTGTTTTTTTCTTTAAGGGGTTGGTCATTTAAATATACAGAAGTACAATAATCTCACAGGTAAATGAATGGCAGCTTGGATTAGAAAAAGCACCAAAATATTTAATATACATCTGGCACAAATTTCACAAGAAGTCAGTAATGGACAAATCAATGCTTTGCTTATAAGAAAAGAAAAACCTCAGACTGTACTTAATGCTCTTCTTCCAAAAGGGACACAACAAAAACATTGCACTCAGGATTGCTATCAAGTAAAGACAACCTTCTTATCACACTCTACTTGCATTGTGCCTTGGGTTGCACATTCCAAAAGATGCTGTTTGCATTCTATTCCAGACACCAATGGTGAGAAAATCTGATGTAAGAAAGTAACTGTAAAACTAAAAACCAATTCAGTAGATTGGGATTCAGTGGATGCATTGCCCTGCAATTTTCCCAATTTTCCTCTAGATCAGGTTTCAAATTTGGTTGCATCCCCTTGAAATAAAGATCCTAGCTGAAACAGAATTTACTCCAGCTGTTTTCAAGCATTACATTTACACAGCACTTCTGATACTGCTGTCCCAAAGAGGAACCACGGGGCTGCTCCGTGACATGCAACACATTCATCATTTTCCAGAGTGAGCAAACTGGCCTATACAGGGTTACCTGCTGGGTAAGTCTGAAAAGGCAAAACACCCCCGGGCACCAAGAACAGCAGATGTGACCCTGCCCACCCTTGCTGGTTTAAGGAGGAGCCAAGAGGCCCATCAGGGAGCTGTGCTCACACCAAAGCCCTACTCCTGTTACTTCCTTAGCTACATTCAGTTACCTCTCTTGGAGCACACACTACTAAAAGGTCTTCCACAGAGAGGGACTTGAGGCTGAACTGGGGCCTCAAGATCCACAAGAAACAAGGCTGCACCAACCAGCACTCCCAGGCTGACCCCTCTCCACACAGCTCATCAAGGCCTTGTGGTTGCTTCACGCCCTCAAGACCAGCCAGTGCAAACCCCAACAGCACTGGCTCAGGACAGAATCCTGCCAGTCCCATCCATGCTTCCTGGAACTTGAGTTACTCAACAACTTACAGCACAAGGCCCTCCAACCCTCCTGCCAGCCCATTTTAAAGACTATTTCAAACTTACAGATAAGAAAGCAAGTGTATTTTAAAAGCTTTGCTTATCATGACTTAAAAAGTCGTAACTTCCAAACACAGACCACTAATCTGTGAGCTCCTCTAACGTGTAACACACATGGGAGTAGCAGCCAGCCTTCAGCTCCATCAAACCTCTGTGCAGGTTTGCCACCTCTGAACACACAATCTTCACTCTCACGGGCCCAGAGAAGAGCAAGAGTCAGCAGCTGTAACTGCATAAAATGGCAACATTCAAGTGAACACACTGCTTCAACAGCACGTAACCTTTAGTCCAGATATAATTTACAGGAGGGGGAAAAGAAACACTTACAGAACAAACACTGGAGATGAACTTTTTTCCCGTGTATGAAATAACACATTATCCAAAAAGGGCTTATCTGAAGAGTGCAATTATGCAAAGATAGAAACTTATTAAAAATTAAACAAAAAACAGTATTACCTACAGAACCTGTTGGATTTTCAAAGACTGAGGATTGCAATAGTAGCGAGGAACTGCTGCAATGTCAGTGATTTAAGGCAAGCTGTTAGGACAAGACCATACATGCTCCTTTTACCTATTGTCTCACATGTTCCCCTGTTCTCTTGAAATACATGCTCATCCTGATAGTGCAAGAGGTCACACCCCAAAACCAGCCCTCGCACTGGAAGAATCTTGCAGCAGCAGTTGCTACAGCATCAAACTATGGGGGATTTGCCATGACAGCAACTGTGTTGCAGTTTGCTTTGGGGGAAGAAAGGAAGGACACAGATGTGTTGCAAGAACACCCCCCAATGTATTAATGAACACAGCTGAGCACCAAAGCCACTCTGGCATCTCCAGTTCTCTTGAGAACACTCCAGCTTTACTCAAGCACAAGGTTTTATCCTGAGCAGGATTCTGACCTCAGGGAGAAAAAGGACACATGTAGCCTTTTTAGTTTTGCAGCTCCCATCTTTGCTGGGTGGTTACAAGTCCAGTCCAACATGGAACAAAACACAGTATTTTTGATTAAAAGAAAAATACACTCATGGCACTGCATCAGGTGGGTTCCTAAAGCTTTTCAAGGGCAAGTGAAAAGGCTGATGGCTCCCTCTTGGGGAGCAGCTGCTCCATCTTCAAATTGCCGTGAGTACAGGCAGCCTGGTCAGGGAGGAGGTGTGGTGGCAGAAGCCCCTGAGCCACAGGCCCTGTAGCTCTGCTCGGTTGCTCTATTGCACTCCAAAATAGCACCCGGGAGGACCAACTCTGGTTTGCAGCTTGACCTGGCCCCCTTCCAAAGGGTCCTTTGCATACAGGTTAAACACAGGATACCAAGAACTATGGCAAATAGATAATACTTAACTTGGGTCAATTAAAAAAAAAATAGATTACTCATCCAAGCATAAAATCCTGGGACGAAGAGATGGTAGCCTTAAACTATTCAAGTCTAAGAACAAGAGGTAGAGATACCTATGTACTTCATGGTGAAGGAATGACAGCCTTCTTTCTGTCCTACAATCTCATTCATTTCACTTCAGTTCACACTATAAAACCAAAGGTTTGATCCTCAACAGTCCAGAAAGAAAATGTTAACACTGGTGGGTTTGTTTGTACAGAACAGCATTTAAGCAGACACTTCGCTTTAATACTTATTTGAAAAAACGTTCTTCTCCATATTGAAGCACTGCCCTGAAGAATTCTGAGTTTCAGGTTAAGCATCTTCCTTTTTAATATGACAGGCTAAATTTACATGCACACACTTTGAGCAGAGTGGGTTCAAGGGAAGAACTGGGTGCCCAATTTACCAAGGACCTTCTAAAAAAGGATCACACTGCAGAACACAAGGCTGCAAGACCCAGAGACTCACAATGACTATTATTTACCAAAGAATGGGAATGATGTAACCTCAGCCAACAAACTATATCACAACTGAGGCAGCTATTTAACTACATGGTGTTTCTTTAACTTTACTGGGCTTTTTTTGGAAACAAGGCTTATGTTGACAGTGTCACAAAAAGTCTAAGGTCAGTGGCCAGTGCACAGGCCTGGGAACCACAGGTGACAGGCTAGTCCTGGATCCAGGCTCTTCAGGTTCTGATGGACACACAAGGCGTGAAAGAGAAGTTACCCAGTAAAGCTGCTGCTGCCCTCCTGCACTGTCCACAGGAGGAGGGGCTGTGCCCTCTGCCACCAACCTGAGCCACTGTGTCCCCAGCAGAGCAGCCTGAGCTCACTTCATGCTCTGAGCTGTGCTGAGAACTGCCCTGGTTCAGAGCTGAGCCAGGAGATCTGCCAAGCCAGCACAGGCCAGCAGCTCTCACAGCCCCAACTCCCACAGCTGCAGCTGCTTCTGGGCCCCTGCCAGACCTGTGGTCATTTTCCTGTGGTCCTTTCACTTGGATTGCACAGTGCTAAAGAGCTGTAATTCTCCATGTAGAATAGCACCAGCAGCAAATAAACTCACAATTTGGTGTTTAATTCCAACTCATTTCCTTGGTCTTACTTTGTGGCCAGCTATGGGCAGGATCTTTCAAATTCTTACTTGAATCAGTACATAGTCTTTGACCTCAGAAATGCACCCACACAAGTAAAAATTAGCACAATTAAGCTTCCAGTTGGATTGGAAGCCAAATTTTAAAGGTGTTGCAAACTATAATATGGTGTAGGTGGTCAGTGTTTTATTACTAGGGGCTAAAGCTTACAGGAGTTGTATTTCTTTGCATATAAGAGAAGGCAGTAAAATGCCACATACTGTGGATGTCAGACCAGTTTTCCAGTATATTACTCCAACATCTATATAGTTATCTATATTTATCCCAAGTTGCAGCAGATTCACTACATGCATAAAGTTTCCTAATGCATAATCTAATTTTTTAAAAAATTAAACAGTTGCAATGGTTTAAAGGATTTCATCAGCATCACTGCTCACTTACAGTCTTGTGCCCTACACAATGAAGAATTAAATTATATAAAAATGAAGAATGAATGTATTTGGCCTGTTCCACAGATATTAACAGTTTAACCATTAAACAAGCATATTTTCAGAGGCTCCAATATTATTAAAGGCTTGTCAGAGACACACACAAACCCCACTCCCTCACCCCAGCATTACAGAATCTGAGCAGTCTCATTTAGGATCACAAAATCACCAGGCAATCCAGCAGAAGGTCTGACAGCCCAGCTCACTGCCAAAGAGCTGCACCTTCAGCTCCTGCTTCAGGAGTTTAAAACTGACACAGGTCTGGTTTGCATTCTGTAAATGGTAATTAAATGACTGAAATTAGCTAAGTGCTACTTTGCTAGATAGATCATTTGGCTATTTTTGCAAGTACCCAGCCCAGCGGGTGGAGCTGCTCCTGCCTGGCTGGAAGCAGCAGAACAGGAGCAGGGCTGTCCCTTTGCAGGACTGAACACGTGGGACCTCAGCCACTGGTGATGGTATGTCCTTTCCCTGACAGGAAACCAGATTTTCCCTTCCTGTGTGTTCCCCTCCACCTTTAAAAAGATGCTGTATTCCATCTGATACATTAAAATGCTTGATGAACTACTATTTCCTCACTGCTGTCAACATTCCAACCACAAGATAAACACCTTGCTTAAAGAGCTCTGTCCCTCATCCTTTGGAGCTGCTGCATGCTAGGGTTTAAATCAGAAGCTGCCATGATCTGGTGTGCATGCATGCACTGGCTACCCATTTAAATAGTTACTCTTCACACTCTAGACATCTTTAATTTCCTTTAGGGGATTAAAAAAAAAAGTGATAAAGCATTTAATAGCTGGATGAATGAAGAGTCTCAAACTTACAAATAGTCTTCATTTACTATCAAATCAGTCTCCATTTGGAACTTTTCCTAACAAAGCAGCCTCTGTTGGGGAATTTATTTTAGTCTTTTAAAAATAACAGCACCAGCAAAAGTCTCAGCATAAAATCAACAATTCCAGCACGAGTGCTTTGGCCTGCTTGACTCACCAAATCAGAATAAGGTTTTGCCACTAAACACTTTAGTGCCACAGAAAGTTAGAGAAGCAAGAACAAAGCTTTGGGTGTATTTACCCATAAAACAGCAACCTCAGGGCTCTCCTGCAAAGGGACAGATTCAGCTGCATCTAAAACAACCACATTTGTTTTCCACAGCTTGTCTCCCAGCAAGAGCAGCAGGGACCAAACTCTCCTTTTATTAGATGAAAGAAATGCTATCTGTGGCTTGTGGGTTTGTTTTTAAACAGTTTGTATTACCCACATTTTGTTAGTGATTTATGACCTCCAAGCCAATCTATTGCAGGGCTGCACACCAGCAAAGCCAGTCCCAGAATTTGGGCAGATCCTACTCCTTTCTCTCCTAACCCCTGTGGGGCACAGCAGATGTGCAAAGCATGGACCTGGTGATAAGCTCACCACTTAAAACCTGTTTCCCTTTAGCTTTAAACCCCTTTTATCACAAAAGCCATTAGATGCTATGGATGACTGCTCAGGCTCTTCTTGTTTTGTTTTTCAGCTGAAGTTGGTTTATGATCCTGAAATGCAGCTCTGAAAATAAAAGGTGTGTAACGGAAGTATATCAAATTGATTAAGCCAGCACTTGGCTATACAGAAAGCCTTGGCAATCAATCCTTTTACCAAAAGGTGTAAAAAAGTTGACATACTAAAATTAAAAAAGGTAGCATCAATAACCAAAAAAGTTTCAACCAGTGTTAATAAAACTCCCTTTAAGTCACAACAATTTCAACAGGCAAATAGTCCCAATACAGGCATTGTAAAATAATAAATTGACTCCTATCCAAATATTATCAAATCAGTCTAAAAATGACTCATCTACACTGTTGTCATTAAGAACACGTTAAGAATTCACTTTGTCATCAGATGCCAATATTGTTGCTCCAGAAAGTGTGGAGTATTAACTGCAATTTAGCAATTAAACGTATGCTTTAAAAAATTGGTTCGTCAATATTAATGCAAAAGATAGTTCCTCACATAGAAGTACTGTGCTTGCCAGACAAGTAAGGTAATACTTTAGGTATAAATCAAACAAATTAAAGCAGAATTATACCACAGTTTTCCTTGAAGACTTAGGATTTGTGTGTTGCTTCTGTCAATGTTCAGCAAACTTAAGAAGCAGAACCTTTGGTTCTTTTAGTCAAGTAAAAATATTCTCATGTAACCACAAAAATACAACTTCCAGAGAAAATGGAAGTCCATCAACAAGTCCACTTTCAATAAAACTGAGGTAGTACTGCTCTTTTATTAAGTGAATGTGGAAAGAGATTTAGATACAAATTATCATCTACCACTCAGTTGACTGACAGGTACAGTAATTTTATAAAACAATCCCAACATTTCGTTTGAAAGTCCAAAAAAAGGAATGATCTGGACTCACTCACTAGGAGTTAGCTCAAAGTGGGAATTAGCCGTATTACAAAAAGCTGTTGCTGATGTTGGTTTTTAGAGCCTTATTACCCAGGATTAATGCATTTATAGTTAACACTGCTGTTCATCTTGGTATAAAACCTTAAAATTATTACAGCCTAAAATTTCAACAATGTAAACAGCACTACACACAGTACAAACCTGCCCTGACAGATGTAGTATGAAAAACTTAATCTGGCACTGTATAATTTAGCAATGTTAATTTAACCTAACTAAAAAGACCTACATTGTGCAAGAAGTATCAGACTTACTTATACTAATCTGAAGTCTTAAAAAAAAAAAAAAAAAAGCTTAACTTGTAGCCAGGGTCAAATATTTCAGGGCAAGAGTAAAAGGAATAACCAAAATTAAGAAAGTGCCTAAAACATGATACAGCATTTTAGAGCCCTTTCAAAGACAAGGCAGAAAAAGGTGTAAAGTAGAAAAATCTGGAGCCTCGGTAATTTCCAGAAACATCCAGAGTTTACATTTTGTGAAGGGCAACAAGTTGCTTTTGTCACTGGTGTTTCGCCGCCGCTAAGTCTGTTCATCCACACACAGGCCCTCTGTGGCTGAAGACAGAACACATTTGGTTTCCTCTTCCTTTTTCCTTCGCTCCATTTCCCACTCCACAAAGGTATCGAAGAGACTCGGCCAGGCCTCGTCCTCACTGTAGTTGCTAAGGTCCGGTCCAATCACCTGAGTAAAATTTAGAAACATGTTCCACGTGTCCCGGGAGATTCCCTTGATTCCTGAGGGGTTCTTGATTAGGAAGTGTAACCACTGGTCCAAAATAGGGGGCTTGTTTTGGGTGAAGACTAATTTCCAAAGGGCAATGGCTATTTCCCGATGTAGCGACCTCTGTCCTTCTTCAGAGTCCAGGCCAAACTGGAAGGTGAAACGATAGAGATCCTTGAATTTATCCTCCTGCTTGGCTTCATTCAGGAGGCTGGGGAACCTTGCACAAATGCCATCAATGCTGTCTGCATTTATTGCTTTGCAGCCTTCAAAAAACTCCTTCCTGTTAAGCAAGAGAAGAGAAATTAGAGCGAGCCCTTCCCACTGACCTCGCACACCAAACGTGTCCCATCTCTGTTCAGCTACATCAAATCAAAGAGGATCATCTGGATGAGGTGTACCCTCACTCAACACCAACAGCACAAAGATTCTGGCAACAAAAGCTGCTGGGAAGACAGACACTTGCAAGGCATTCCTTAAGGCTTTGGGAACCACACACAACACCCTCGGTCTGCTGGGACACTGTTAGCATTCAAAAATCCTGCTCTCTGGCTTTTCTGGATACTTACACATCCTGGAATGCCTTTCACATTAGAAAGTGAATCTGGTTCACCACAGAAGAAATTCCATGTGTTTGAAACACATTTACCCCAACTTGATTCAATACCGCCCATGTCTAAATGCCCATGCTCTGGATGAGCTGTTTGCAAGGGACAGAACAGTTCGCTTCTGCTTTTGCTGTGGTTTTTGGCTCTTCCAGCCTGCAAAACCAAAGGGGAGCCACTGGTGTCGGTCAGCAAGGCACCTGCTGAAAGCATGGAAGGGAACACAGCACCCCAGGGGCTGCAGCACAATGTATGGACACTGCTCCAAGCACCAGCCCTACACCAATGGCCAAGTGGGAAACCTTTAGCTCCATTTTCTCTGATGCTTGTGAGCGGGTGCTACAGGCAGCCAGGATAGGCTGGAGGGAACACAAGAGATGGAGCAGCACTCAGGAGAACAGACCATGATGTTTTCCTTGATGGAAGACATCCATCAGCACCTGTACCCTGGAGCATGCCCTTCAACAAATATAACCCCTCACCACTAGGTTTGTCCTCTCTAAGGAAATTAAAACCATGTTATTAATACTTATGATAGCTGTGCAGAATCACAGACAGTACTTACAATTCCTTCACCATCTTAGCAAATACCTGTGTCATCAGCCTCCAGTAAATCCACATTTGCATTCCAGGGTAACTCATCCTTTTGACACACACCCACAGCCACAAAGACTCTGAAGGTGCTGTTCAGTGCACAGCAGAGGCTTGGGTGAAGGCTCTGAACACTGAAGTAATTTCGAAACTTATAAGCTCAGCAAAAATAGGCAGCATTACTCAAACTAATCTAGACAGATCAAAAATTCCTTCTCTCCCTGCAAGTCCTTGTAGGCAGTCTTCACTTGCTCTTACCTGGACATTGCTAATCAAGCTGGGGTAGGCTGCTGCAGTTTGGGTTTGCCTGTTGGCTTTGTGGAGGGAGTTTTAGCCATTCCATTGTTTCCTGTAGCAACACACATGCTGTCAGCCTGCTGACTGAGCCCCTTGTCCAGAAGGGCACACAGCACTTTGAACAGCAATCTTTTGTTAGCTAGTATGAAACAGCTACCAGTGTCAAAACCCTCACACTTCCTTCCCTCTCCATGCTTTAACGGGATTACTCTTGGAAAAAGACATTAAGCGTAACATTGGTTGGACAGGAACAATTCTGTCATTCTTTCACAGACTGTTAACAGAGTTAGTAGCAATTACTAAAGAATCTCACACTACTTTAAAGGAGAAATTAAATTCAGTGTCCAATCTCATCACCAAGATAATGCTGAATACAGTAAATTGCTTTTGGTAAATCAAGAACAAATTAATATATACAGAATCTCACTACACTGTTCATCACTAGCAGCATAATGGCCAAAACCACATCTTCTGAAATCCAGTGTGAGGGGAAGGGGAAAAGAAGACAATACAAAGCTTACCTTCTGCATTGGTAAGAATTAATTTGATCAAAATACAAGTGTTTTAAGAAATAAGAAAGTGAAGCTAATGAGGCTGTCTCTCCAACATACTGCTGACAGGATATACTTTAATATATGAAAATAATTACAAGTTCTACAAGAACTAACCTTGTAAATTTGCACATGGTAGCAGCCTGGAATTTCCAAGCCAAAACTAGTACTTTAAATTCAGTGGGATCAACACAGAGGTCATTGCAAAAGCGTTCCATTCCTTCCTCCAGTATGGCATCTTCCCGCTCGTCCTTATACCTCCTGAACAATTCCCCAATCCTTTGAAGAGAAGATTCCTCTGCACTGCAAACAGAGTCTTTCTTTGTATCTCCATAAAACGTTGGAGGCTGACTGGACTCTACAGCAGCATCTGTTTTCTTTGTCCCGTTCACAAGAATGTCTCCTGACGCCTTCCCGCAAGCTGAGCCATGGTCGTCTTTGTGGACTGCACTTCTCTTGCTGTGGGACTTGCTGCCAGATTCTCTTTCCCCATTTTTGCTGCCAAGGGTAGAAGAAGGGTTCTTGCACTTGGTGACACACTGGCCCATGATGTT
This sequence comes from Anthoscopus minutus, assembly GCA_013399455.1. NCBI lineage: Eukaryota > Metazoa > Chordata > Aves > Passeriformes > Paridae > Anthoscopus > Anthoscopus minutus. Next base: position 51,249 of record VWYI01045430.1, read on the forward strand.
GCAAGCCCAGCTCCTAGCGTGGTCCCCCTGCCCTTGGACACCCTTGCAGCTGCTCTTCAACACATCTCACCATGCCATTAGCAGCACTCAGCTAACCTGAAAAACAGTTTCAGAGTCAAACTGCTGTCTCTCTGTAAAGAATATCTGAAGTAATAAATGTGGGATAACATTTGCCATTAAGCAACCGACTCCAGGATATTTAAGCTTTGCATATTGAAAAGGAGTAGTGTACACAAGGCTGGAAAATGCCATAAATTTCAGGCAATTTCAGGCTGTTTTACTTAAAAATCAATGCAGCTCACTCAGTGGCTACACTATACTAACGGGTCCTAATAAAGGAAATTCCTAAAATTCTTACTGCAGCATAGGTTACAAAGAGGTTGATTCATGTACAGGCTTCATCACGACAGACTACTCTAACCCAGAAATATTTTAAAGGAAATGGTTTTTAAAAGTATACCCACATTTTATTTATAGAATATAAGACACTGAAACAAAGCAGGGAAAGGAGGACAGAGACACTGATGGGACAACCTGGAAGAGACCTAAGCATTGAATCTAGACTTTACCTTCAGCAAAATCAGCAAAACGGACTTCTCAGGGAGGTAGGGGGGAAGGGGTTGGCTTTGGGGAGGAGGAGAGAGAGTGAAAGTTGTGTTTGGTTTTAAACAGAGTTTGGAATCTAGGTTTTGTATTTAAAACATTCACAGAATGTGTTTGCAGAAAGGAGGCAACACTACTTATGCAAGGAGAGTATTCAGAAACTGTTCATTGTTTCAAGTGGGCTCCTCCCTTCGGGTAAGGAGACAGACAGGGGAGGGGGCCTTCTTAATGAAACTTCTTCAGACAGACAGACATGCAGATAAGAAGTAGTAATTCCAGTTCAGAGGGTTTTTTTTAAAAAATAAAAATTAAAATGCCAAAATTATTTCATCATACTCTTTTTTTATAAATCACAAAGCCCTGCATATTTGGAAAAGATATTTTACCCACAGGAAAAGGTTCTCCAATTTTCACTGTCAGAACCAAGCTGACACTCTGACACTGCCCTATCAGCAAGCAGCCACACCAAGGACAGTCTGTTTCTCAGAAACATCAGCTCCAAGAAAGCAATTGCTTATCAGAGTCCTCCTTTACCCACTTATTTGCATTTCACCTCTGCAGTCAGTTAGGCAAAAGCCTCAAACATAAAGATTGGGTTTGCTTTGACTTTGTGTACAGCTTCCAGTTTAGAATTAGAACAAGCAAGAAGAGAGATAAAAATTTAAAAATTAAGAAATACAATAGCTGTCACATCAGTTTTACCGTATCATTTCTTGGCCAAAGTTTACTGAGACTGAAGCCATCTTTTAAGGTGTAAACCAACAGCAGCAACAAGTACAGATGAATTCTCACATATTAGGTTAGCAAAAATAAATCTTCTCTCAGCCATTATACCTGTTTTGACAAAACAGCACGTGTGCAGCTTCATGAGAAAAATATTTTGCCAGTGGAACTACAACAGTCAAGATGCTGGTTTTGACTACTCAGCTTCCCTTTCCCTCCCCAGTCCCTTTTCTTAAGCACATAACCCACACACAAAACTAGAAAATACCTATTTTTTAAGCAGCCAAAGGAACAACGGCATCATATATTCCTTCATCACAATGCTTTAAAGATTAACTTTGCAGCATCATTTTTATAGGCAGGCAAAGTTTGTTTTAATGTATTCAAGAAATTCTCAATAATTTGTATTTGAAAGGATTTATAAAAATATGCATGTCAATATAAATGATCCATAAGACAATTTTACTGCTCCTTAGTACTTCACAACTCTCTGGCACTGATTTCTGTGCTGCAAGGTGCCTGAGAAACATCGTCCTTTCCAGTGTACACCAGTCATTATTTCATTACACCACAACAAACAGGATATTAGTAGGCAGTGTAAAAGTGATTAATTCCTACATACCAGCTTTCCTTCCCCCCCCCAAATCTTTAAATTCATCCAAATTCATCCAAATTCTAATGCTCAGTCTACACTAATTCTTGTTCTTCCATCAGTTTCTCAGAGGCAGCTAGCACCACACTGCACAATTTTTTCTTGAGGGAGAGAAGCATGCAGCTAAAAGAACAGAATAAAAAATCATGTGTACAGACCAGTATTAGAGTTTAAAGTAGAGTTTAGGCATATAGAAAACTTTCTGCTCAAAGATGTATCAGCAGTTATTAGCTATTGGTAATTCGGAACAGCTTTTTCCTATGGGAGAAGGTTAAGAACAGCTGCCTATTAGTGAACAGTACTTTCCTCTAAAGCAGTCAAATCACACACATAGTAATAATTGACAGAGTAATCCAATTCACTTGAGGAATCCCAATTTGAAGCTTTTTTAAAAAAGGTAGTTTGCAAGACTGACATACTCTGTCCACAATTTTCCTAATAAAAGTGACTCATGCTGTCATGCTTCCTAAGCAACAACTTGTATTAATGATGATAACAATCTCATGCTCAGGTTTCCAAAGTGACATCACCAATGTGATGAAACTGATGGGTTTTATAGTCATTTGCTGTCACAAAAAGAGGGTATATACAGTACAATACACAGAGGAAAGATCTGCCAGCATTATTAGGTACCTGCACGTAAGGAGGCATCCCACCAGCAGTTTCCAAAATCAAGCAAGCCGAGTAGCATTAAGCCCTAGAGGGCAAGTTATCCACCTCACGCACATCATACCCCTCTAACAAACATTTTCTATACTCCTACTTGCCTTACAGAGAGCTGAATGCTGCTCCTGAACAGCCACGTCCTGGGCACTGCTAGCACTGCTCTTCCCTTCCTTCCTCCTCCCCACCAAGTAGGTTTTCAGAGCACAATCCTACTCCTTATGAACAAACGCTAGAAGATACTGATGTACAGTTGCTGTAATTCCTCACTTTTCTTCTACATGAAACTTGATGCCATGTGCTAGATACTTAGAAGCATTCTACCCCAAAAATAGCAAAACCAGCTTGGAAAAAAAAAAAATCCAGACTGCATCCGCTGGCAGCTTGTGCATGTATCTGGTTTTGTAAGAGAGAAGTCTTTTGGCACTCCATCAGTTACCCTTTTGTAAATTGCCTTTGCTGAGCTGGATCCACTCCACTAACTAGTCACCTCCGCTTCCTACGTGACTCAGGTTTCAAGGCATGAAAGGAACAAGAGCCTTGGAAGGAGATAGAAACAAGTGGGAGAAGCCGGCCCTTTTGTTAAGGAAGGCTGGAGAGAGGATCTAATTGCAGCATCAGGAGCTGCAGTGAAGGGAGTGGGAGAGAGCACCCTCAGGAAGGTGAGCAGAGCTGTGACTTCGGCTGCAGAGCAAAGCATCACAGAGCACAAGGATCTGCAGAGAGATTTCTCCCAGCTGAATCACAAGCTACAAGTATAAAGTTCCCATGTACCCAAAGGTTACACTGGATTGGTGGCAAAGCATCAATTCCCAAAAGGATCAGTTCCCAAGAGCAAGATTACTAAGAGGCTTGTAGAGCATAAAAGCAGGACATAAAAGGCAGCAGTGACCACTACTTTTGCTATTCTACTAAAACGGATCAAAATTGAGGGCCAAGGTTGGAATGTGCTCAGCGCTACAGGATGCAGCGCTCCCAAAGAAGTCTATTACTCAGAAAAGTATTGAGCAATGATCTCCAGTACATATGAATCACCATGATACCCATGAGGCCATCTTCCTCTTGCAAAGCAGAGATCCACAGTGACATTCTCAGCACCTTTCTAGAAAGGAGTCAGCAGCTGGGAACACAGGAAGATGAGTGCTGGCGAATACAGCCAGCTAAAGGAAAGTCACCCTCTAAGAACAAAGGATGGGCAGAGCCATATGGCCCCACACATTAAATGAAAACCTAGAGAAGATTACAAAGGCCTTGGCTAATGCTTGGTGGGGCTTTTTGATTTGGTGGGGGTTTTGTGTGGCACTTTTTTCAGAATGCTGTAAGGAATTTGCAGCATTTTTCCTCCATTTTCAAGTGAACAGATCACACATAACCCAAAATTTGAAGGGAGCAAAACAAAGTGACTCAGTAATAACTCTCAATCATACAAGCACACCGTGGCACAATTGAAAACAGGAGCAATGAAGGGCCAGGGGGAGCTGGCAGGAGAGAAGATGCAAAGGAGATATTTAAGTAGCCCTGTATTTTTCTATAATGACTGATGTTATTGTAATAATAGAAATTATTGGATATGTCCAAGGACTAACAAGCAAAACAAGCATTATGCTGTTCAATAAAGTGTTGCATCAGAAGGTATTTATAATGAGTTTCAAAACGTAGAAAATATCAAGAGAGTAGAGGAAAAAACTTACCATACATTCAAGACCTCAAAGACAAATTTAGGAAATCTCGTAACAAAAGGGGAGACAGCTCAGCCAACCATTAAGTCCCTTTCCAAGTAGCATTTCACTAGCTAAGGCAAAGACAATATACCTAGAGCTTAACTAAGCCTCAACCCAGCCTCAGCTTTTCACAAACACTTAAGCACAGTCTAAGAATTTTATAGAATTCCACTATGCATTATCTACCTTTTAATGGGCAGGGATACATGACTTTAAAAACAGCTGAGAGTAGGGAAGTATCATGGGTGCTCTGCTGTTTCCAGCCCTGAGCAGATACACACAGCTTCCCACTGGGGAGGCAGGACAGGACCACTGCCACTGCTGAAGCAGAAGCAATTGCTGCTCTAACAATGGCGCTGGACAAGTGATCTTGCAAGTAAATATCTAATACTTACATAGTTTCAGCCACACAGGGAATCATTCCAGTAGCTTTGCAGCTTCCTTTAGGCTTCCTGGGTTTCACATAGAATGCTGGAAGACAAAAGACCACACAAATCTTTACATTTAGAAGAGGCTTTGAAAACCATGAAATGCACCAAATCACTGAGAAACAACTGTGTATTTAATAAAACCCTTCAGAGCCAAACTGTATTTGTTCAGAGTCATTTTACTAAAAACTACTTCACTTTTTTGACTTGCAGAACAGCATTAACACCATTAACTCTGCACTACCATATAAACCATAGAGCAGGTACTGAAAACAACAGAAAAATTAAAATGTTTGATAAGAGTAAATACACACTTCCGGATACCTTCATGGCTGTCAGCATGGGAGAGTTAATTCCTCATTTCATGCACTCAAAGCAAAGCAGAGGACATGCTATCACTGTCACTGCATGTTAGCTGAGTGCTGTTTAATCTGTGAATGCCAGACAGCTGCTACCTAGCAAAGCATGATTTGGGTCTGGAGAGCAATTCTCTTTTTTCATTCTCTAGCACATTCTTTTCCATGTTTGTTTTCCCATGTTCACTCAAGCTGGCTCAACTTCGCTTCTCTTAAATTCGCAGCTCTGCTGTATAACTGGGAATCTCTGAAGAGAAGACAGACAAAGGGAGTCTGGTTTGTGTAGCAAGAGCTGCAAGTACAGCCCCTAGTCAACACACCTCTGTCTGATCTAGCAGAAAACCACAACAAACAAGAAATCTCTGGCAAAGCTCCCCTGCTCTACCGTACTAACAGAAACACTAAAACAGCTCGTTTTTACAGCTCAGTGCATCTAGTGAGCAGACAGTTGATCAAAAGCTGCCTTGCTGCATACTTACCTTTTACATGAGAATTACTTCTTAGGAAACAAGTAGGAACATTAGCTTGTTCAGAGCTTCCTTCGGCAGAGAGAGGCAGGTGAATATAGAAAGACAACCATGAAATAAGGTCTTGTCACACATGCCAATATCACATGGTTTTTCCCCAAACCTGAATCCTACATATGGATTAAGAAAATTTACCTGGCACATAAAACCTAGTTCAGACCAAAGCTTAGAGAGAGCTTAAAAACCCCAAACATTTCAAAATGCCTGGAAACTCTGGAGTGGTACTTTCACTCATAGATACACACAGAGCAAAAATATATCTCCACTGAATCATTTTTAGGCATTTACTGTTGAGATGGAGACCAAAAAGTCTACTTCATACTGGATTTATATACTCTGCTCCCAAACCTTATCTTCCACACAACCAACCACCCCTTTTCCCTCCTCCATAGCTTCACAGCTCTTTTAGCAGACATTCCAGTGGGTGCACAGCCATCAGGCAGCTTAACACACAGCAGAGCAGAGAAGTGTCTGACTCTATCGCAGGGGAAGTAGTAGCTTGAATGTCTTCCTATTTGACCATAGTATCCCATGAATTTCAAGAATTTAAGAAAATGTAACATCTGGCACATCTGTGTTAATTTCTCTTGGCCTCCTGCATCTAAGTAATACCTTTTATAAATCACCAGGGAGGAACACAGGGTGCTGGTGCAGTCTCATTCTCTAAGAACCTGTTTAAACATCTTACAGTTCACATTTTGAAAAATCATTGTCATGGCAACTTTTTGCAATAAACTACTTTTCAAACATATTTGTATATCTTTGGAAGAGATCTATGATCCCATGATCCACCAAATCTACATTTCCAGTTAGCCTGCTGCACATACTGGAAGCAAACACTTATTTCAAGTTCAAAAGAAGCTGAATCTGATGGAAATCAGCCCTATCCAGCAAAAGCCAAACTTTTTCAGGCTGTTTGAAGTAATTTCCATGTTGGCTGACCTATACACACACGCACACTGACTGGAGCCAGAAATTTGAACATGTTAGAACCTCCAGCTACAATTCTTCCTATTTCCTTATATTTCTATTCTTCCAAGTTGTCCATTTAACCTTTCTAAAATGTTTAACATAGTAGCATGTGCAACTTGGACAACAAAATTACAGGACACAGAACAAAAAGTCAGTATGAGTTAGCAGTTAAAAGATCAAGCTCTTCAAGACTGTATTTAAAGGCTGTCACAGCAATGCACTGACTTAATCCTAAATCATGTACAGTGAGTGCTGTGGGGGTAGAGAGAGGCATCAGCACATTGGTGGCACAAGTTTTGGTTCAGGCCTTGGGCCAAAGTTTCAAGGTGTAGCTGCAGGCTGTGGTCACCAACACCCCTCTGCCTGTGTAGAGCAGCAGAATCACAGCCCAGTAACTCAGACACTCAGCCTGCACTGCTCATTAGCAACCCGTCAGCAACCCATGGGGAAACAAGTAAGTAAATAGTGTGGACCCTTGGGATGATGGAGGGGTTTGTTTTGCTCACCTGCCTCTTTTCACACCTGTGTCTAAGCCCCTGGGACTTTGCTCTCCTGAGCACTGGGCAGGAGGATCAGTGCAGGCTCTCCACACCTCCAGCAGCTTTCTCAGAGGTAAGAGCAGGCAGCCTTCTCACCAAAGGCAACTTTCTTTGCTCCCCTCTGGGGAATCAGTGAAGGATCAATGCTATTGCTTCCTTCTGCAGCAGGCAGAAATTGAGATCATCAGCTCTACATGCGGAAGCTTTCACTGTGCAGTTCAGAGTTCTACACAGCATCAAGCACTTGGTGCACAAGTGTTACAGCACAAACCAAACCTCAGTCAAAGCTGGCACGTTATGGAAACTGCTTATTTCAAGTCTGGACCTGCAATGAAACTTTCTCAGCAGAAGCCCTCTGAGGGCAGCACAATGGCACATTATGGGCTCTCAGGAGCCCAGAACACACCTCACCACATCCCCAACCAAGCACTGCACTAGCACCTGTCACGTTGATTTGCTCCACACCACTGCTGCACAAATACGTTTATGCAAAGTTACTCAAGACGAAGTCTAAAAGCAGAAGAGTCATGCAGCAATTAGTTAAAATGAATTATTAGTTTGTGAGGCTTCCTGCAGTTGAAGAACCTTTCAATGACTTACAGACTGCAATGGTTTTGTGGGCAGATCCACGAGAGTTTCACCATTCTGTTCCAAACCAGGATAAAAAAACTATTTCTGATTAACCTTAGTTTGAGCTTTGGAAACAAAACAGCTTTAGAAATGTGATCAAACTGGGTAAAATTACAGAACATGCCTGCATATAGTAGAAGCTAGTTACACAGACACCTGAAAAGGCACCATGCAGAGCTCCAGCTGTCACTTGGCAGAAGGCTACATGGCAGTTTGAGAAAACCAAGCCAGGCAGCAGCTATGTTGGAAGCCTGAATACTTTCTCAAATGAGAAATGGACTTCTCTGAGAAAGGTCATACTGGAAAGGCTTAACTGCTTTGGAAAGGAAGGCCAGGTAGAAAAGTAATTAAAAAAAAAAAACAAGAACAACTTCACCATATTTATAGTCCATAATGCTGGGCCAAGAATCAGTTATCATCAAATCTCTTCCCAGAGGAACCACCCCTCTGCTCAGTCACCAGGATGCAGGCAAAAACCTCTGTACAACACCTGAGCCTTGACCTAGTGTGCTGTCACTCCAAGTCCAGGGCTTACTCATCAAAGATTTTTCCATTCAAGACTGGGCAGAAGAAACCTGCTTTCTGCACTCTTGAAGAGCACCTGACTCTGCATGCACTCACAGAGCATGACACCACATTTCATGTTCAAAGTTCAACAAGTAGTCCCAAGAAAAAGTGGAACAGATGCTTCAGACCTGTAGTTCATTGTGAGTAGCTAATTGTGTAAGGCCAGCTTAAAGAAAAATTAATAACAACGTGAAAAATGATAGGCAGAAGACTAAAGCACCTTACTGCTTTTTCTGATTGAAGATATACTCCTTAAGCAGCCTTTTCAGCAGACACAAATGCATCATCCTTGAATCTCTCCCTTCCCTTTACATTCTCTAACCACACAATACATTACTTAGTGATTACTTCTCATTGTTTTTCCATTTGGCTCCATTAAAAAGTTTTCAATTGTTTCCTATTATGTGCTTCATCTTACTTTATTAGGTGGGTGGAATGATTTGTTAGGATTATTGTATTTTCAAAGAACAAACCCAAGTCCGGTTTAGCTAAACAGAATATAATTTTAGAAGGGTGCCTTCAGGTGCTTTTGTAATGTAAATAAATTAATGAACCAATTCATGCAGCAGCAGTACTTGTTTTGAGAAGTCTATTTAAGCTATGACCAAGACAATGGGGAGAGGGGAAATCAAGACAGCCAAACAACAGGGCTGTTCAAGATCATGCCATCAGTTTTCAGTAAAGCTGAAACCAGAACTCGAATCAGATTCCATCCAATTCCCTACTTTGTACGTACTTGGACATGAACAAGTTCATTTATTTTGCTGCACATAATTCAACCACCTTCAAAAAACAAAGGTTCAGTCACTGAGGAATTTATCTGCAACCATTCTGCATCCATTTAAAAAGTACCAATATTCCCCTTCTCCCTCAAGATCCTTGTCAAAGGCCATACAAGGTCCAGCACGTACAAAAAAGCAAATAATCTTTTAATTAGACTTTGTGTTTTTTCCCTTTTCATGTGCAAAGAGTTGCAAAAGAATAATCCTTCAGTATTTTTCCAAGGTACACTGCAACTTTTGCACAGGGTGACAGACCTTTAACACCTCGGTAGATATTATGAATAATTAAAGCAGCTCATGCCAGGGGAAGAGCTACTCTGTGTCGATATGACCAGCTCACATCTCTACAGCAAAACTGCAGATTATGGCACCAAAAGAAACCACAGCCCCTGGGTATTTGACAGAGATGCATCCCACTGAAAGCATCTGAAAGCAGTTGTGCTGCAAATGTTTACCTTACCCTGGCTCTATCCATCCTGCAAATTAACCTATGGAAAATTGCAAGTCTCCGCAGCCAAACCAGAATAACTTTGAAAAACCACCTCGGTCTACAATCTACTTGGCAATGGAAAGAAAAACATTTACTTTTAAACTGAGCTAAGTGTGTACAGATTTTCTTCTACACTGAGTTCAGCTATCAGACTTCACTTTGTAGTGCCTGAGGTGCCTTCACCAATTACATTCAGCTGAATATAATTCAGTTATAGATCAAGTGACTCCTGTAATCAGATATGCTTTAAATTAATTGCAGTAAGTGAGTAACTTTGTATTTCTTACTGTTCTCAACAACGAAGAAAAGACAGCAGTCACACAGAAAAAAGGAAGCCCTTCCAGCAGCTCTGCTAACAGTCTCCCTTCTCCAGCTTTGTAAGCAGCTGTGAGAACAGTGACCCACACAGCCACTTAACAGGGCAGCTGTAAGAACAGTGACCCACACAGGGTCACAAAGAAGGGACAAGTTTAAAGACAAGAGCCAGACCACCTCACAAGATCCCTGCTGGCAGTAGAAGCTTATAAGGAGTTTACTGAAGGCCCACTGGCCATCTCAGCGAGTGTAACACAGTTTACAGGCTGCCAGCCAAAAGAATCATTCATTGCACACAGTTGTGTAGGAACTTCAGCACCAGCTGACCACATAAATACTGGAATCATATCTAAGTTATGTACAACAAATTTTTCTAAGTGAAAGCATTGACATATGAAAGTACCTTAAGAACATATGCTTGGATTTTTAAACTGACTGCAGTTTCTAAAGCAGAAAATACACACAGCCACCTGCAGAAGCTCTAATTCTCTCTCCTGATTTGATTTGCATCCTCCCTATTCCAGTGAACACTGAAATACAACATTTCCCACTGCACAAAGGATACTGAAGTATTTTGATGCTAACTGTACGAGTAGCTTCAAAGGAGCTCCTTTGAGCACTTGAACTTGGTCATCAGCTTCAACAAAGACTCTTACTTCTCCTTGAGAAATCTGCTGGTTCAACCAACACATATTTTTTCTTCTGAAGTTTTCACCTAATCTTGATTTCTCTTGACATCCTGTGCCACACAAGAGACCAGGTGTGTAGGTATCTATCCTGCACTTCATGAGACATAATCACTAACTCCAAGCATAGGTGACAGCTGGAAGCTGAAGTACACCATGCCTTTGGCACTCCAGGCCACTCATTTACATGCTGATCCAGAATACTCAAGGCTTTCTGTACAGACTCATTGGCAATAAAAATATTGAACAGTCAGCATATGATCAAAACCAAGAGCTAGGACATTTGTGTTTGTGAGTCTATAACTAAGCTACACATTCCTCCTATAATCATAGGCACTAAGATTAGTTTCTCCCTCCCTCTCCATTTCAAAACAAAAGGCTAAGACGGACTGCATTACAAGTTCCAAAGTTGCAGGAGGAAAAGCATCACACTAAAAAATCAAAGAAAGAACTGAAAACTGTCACTTTCTGCTACTACGTGGAAGCAAAAATAAGACTGGTGTATTTCAGGAGCACATAATCCTTTTGGTTCAAAAAAACCCACTTATGTTCACTAAACAGGAAAAGTGAGACAACAAACAACTATGACTGTCTCTGACAGTCTGACTTTGTGGGAATAACAAACTGTGACAGGAGGTCAGGAACAGCATTCTCACATTTTGCAAAGTAAGTTTTGTCTTTCACAAAACAGATGCTGTAGACAGAACAGCATTTATAACCATTCTTTCTGAGACATCCGAAGACTATACTAGCTTACTCTCTTTACTGGAATCCTGTTTTACCACCTATGCTTTTTTCGTTTCTCGAAAGTTTTTGTACTTCTGTGAAACAGTTTTTTAATAGTTACATCTAAATAGTCCCCTGTCATTCTTCTAGCAGCAAAACATTGCAATTAAATAACCTTTAACTAAAATCCAGATTTGCTGCTTCCTTTAATAGGCGGATCATTGGACTGGAGAGCTGCCCTCCAAGACACATGGGTAAAATGAAGACCTAAATGGGTCAATTATCAGATTATATCTTAGGCCAGAGGCTTTGGTTCCCTATTTGCTCTGTTACAGGCAGCACTGAGGTCAGAATGCAGAAGTATCACCACACTATCACACCAAAGGCACCTGTGACCAGGAGAAAAAACCTCATGTGGCCACAAAGAACACTGGAACTTGTGCAGGGGAAATCAGAGCTCCCCTTGTCTTTGCCGACCCTCACCTGCTTGGGGCTCTCCTATTTTCTCACCCACACCTCACCAAGAGCTGAGTGGATCCACAAACCCTCCACAGGGAAGGGGAAAGCCAAGGTGCCGGTGAGCAATGGGGACACATCTGCAAGTCTTGGATTTCCTGATCACTCCCTGGGAAGGTTTCAACCCAGATCTGTAATTACCTGACTCAAGCGAGAGTCAAAAGAAAGGGGGGAGGAGAAAAATCACTCACTGTTTCAAAAGACACACTCGAAATGACTTACAGTACAGAAGACACTGAGACAATCTGCAGACAGTTTTACTTGTGTCACATGTTCACAGGGGGTAAACTGAAGCTGGTGTTTTACCAGAAGGCAACATTTGCCTTGAACATTTGCAATGAAATTACCATTGTTTCAAGTCAAGTTACTATGCCATTACTGCTGGGTAGCTTAAGAGTCAAGTACACAATTAATCCATGTCACCAATGCACATAGTCTGCAAAACATGACGGCCATTAATCTAGTGTTTTTAAAAAGGAGGAAGGGGTAAGAGACAAAAGAACTTGTTAGACTTCCAGTAACCAGAAGACAAAGCCTATTAGTCAGAGGCAAATAGAGGAAAGGAAGCCAGCAAGATAAGATGCAGACCCCTAGGGAGAAGCAACCAAAGAGAAGGAGCCCAGCCAGGGAATTCTGATGAAACTGTTAAGGGGGTTCCCCCTTATCTTCCTGTAACTACCAAGTCCCTTGAGTGTTTACAGATTGTTCTTTCAGCCTTCCAAGAGTTCTGGCTACCAATATTCAGCTCCTTCTGTATTTTTGAGGATGATAGAAAGGATTGTTTTTTCTAACATCCTATGCTTCTATTTTTATAGTCTCTTCTTACTCAGAGCAGAGTTTTCCTGTTACATTCACATACAGACTCACGTACCTAATGGAACAATAATGTTTCTGCAATTTGCAAATTCTTACAAACTGCCAAAACCCCATCAGGATGGGTTTTATAGTGCTCCAAGGCTCTAAATTCAATTTACCAACATTTCCCTGGAACCAATAAAGAAAATCAAGTGCTTCAGTGTGGGACAAATCTGAGCAGTGCTGGGGTACTCTCTTCTTCTGACCTGCAGTGGTACATCCCTGTATCCAAACCCTCCATACATTCCTTTCTGCCATGAGGAAATGCAAGTGTAAAAGCTGTGTCTGTCCCCTCTTCTTCCATCCCCTTTCCATCTACTTTATACCTCACTGCCCCTATGCATATACCCAACACAGAGGATTTCTTCCTCTTCCTTAAGCTGAACCAAAGCAAGCAGCAGAACCAAGCCTCTTCCTTATCCACTCACAAATTTGTCAGAATGCATCTTAAAAGTCTGACAAACTGTCTGGCAGCCCTCCTTGCTCAATATATACTTCTTCAACTAATTTCAATGAGGATCTTCCAAAAGAGCTGTTCTTAGCTTTCTCTCAAAGGCACTCCTTCATCCGATTGTCTTTTTTCAACACAATTCATGCTAAATGGAAGCAAGTTGTAATTATTAATGAATTTCCAAGATCAACAAATTAGAAGAAAGACTGACAGAAATCACTGAGAATCTGCTATGAACACAACAACATTCAACTTCAAAATAAAGCAAGAAGCTGGGCAGAAAAGGCACCTAACATAGCCTTGAAGATCCTGATTACATGAGCTGATTACAGCGCATATTGCAGGCTGTCACTCTCACAAAGAGAGCAGCCAAGTAGTACCAAAGCTGTAAGCTCCCCTGTTATTAGTTGTGTTACTTTTTTTTAAGAATTACAGCATTCATGCCTGCACACAACTTGCTATTAGGAAATAATCAGAATTTTAGAAATCATTACAAGAGCCGGAATTTGCAGTAAGTTTGTAAAGCCAGTTGCACTCTGCAAATCTGAACTAATTCAACACGGATCACAAGCTCTCCTTTTTCTGCTGATGTGCAGAAAACCTTTGGTTCATTCTGTGAGCTGCCTGTCATGTAAAAGTGAATGTTTTCTACAGACCACCATGATACACCTGTGAGGGGGAGACCTTGAGGACAGACTACAGAACAGACAAGAACATGAGGTTAGATCTCTTTACTTTCACATGCAATCTTAACTAAGGACTTGTGTTTCCTTTTCCAAGGGTTGTCTTTCACCAGGGAAGCATGCAGCAGTGTTCAGATGCAGTCAAGGGACAGAAGTACTGAGACATCTCTTCCCATTGCTGCCAAAATAAAACACTAATACTCAAGCTACACACTGTTGAACAAAGAGGTTTTAAACACGTAATATTTTGTTGAGATAATGTCTTCTGGTCAACTGTTCTCTCAAAAAAATACAGACCATGCCAGTGAGGCCCAAATTTTCAAAAAGGTAGGCCAGTTCTGTGCTTTTTCTTTGCACAGCTACGCCCCCTTTTTTTCAAAGCACTTAACTCATTACCCCTTTAAATTTTGTGACAGACACTGCCATTCAAAAAAAGTTACCAGCTGTGGATCAATGCTGTATTCTGACACTTGGCATCAGCCTGTTCAGTTATCAATGTAACATTTTGAAGGGCAGCATATCAGCAGTGTTAACTATTTAAAAGATAATCAATTATTCTTTCCAGTAACTACAGCACTGATAGGATAGGCATATTCTTCCAACCAATATTTGCTCGAAACACTGATTATGCAAGTTATAATTTAAGTTGTTTTAAGTACCTTATTAGTACCACCACAGCCCCAGAGAGTGATTAACGCAGATTGCAGCTTGCACAGGAAGGGTAAACACACTCAGGGGAGGGAGGGAGAGCTGAAGCAGGAAAAAAGCCTGGCTGTGCAAAGGGGATGTGTTCAACAGCGAGAACTACCTTGGAAATAAATCACTTTACAGTTTATTTCTCTTTCTCCTGAAAACACTACGAACATTCACGTTCTAGCGTGACACGTGAGAAGGCTGGGCACGAAGCGCACCCGAACAAAGCAGCCGCTCTCCCCGGCCCTGGGGGGCTGCGGGGCCGCCCGCAGCGACCACCGTAAGGGACGTTTTAGGACCCTGCAGGCAGCGCACACCGGAACGGAAAAAACCAGGAGACCCAAACCCCGGGGCAAGGCAGCACCGCCGCTCGGGGAACAGGGATGAGTGTGGGTGGGCACGGCCCGGCGGCACGGGACCCCACCGGCATCGCCCGCAGCAGCGCCCGGCCGGGACCGCCCCGCCCGCGGCACCGGGGCAGCGCCTGTCCAGCAGCTCCTGTCCGGCCGCTCCGGGCGAGCCGTCCCGGCGACGCAGGGCTACTGCTCGGGGGGCCCTGACATGAGGGGGCGGCGGCGGCGGCGCGGGGTCCCCCGAGCACAACCGGCCCTGGCGGGGCTGAGCAGC
>VWYI01045430.1:66688-107089 GCA_013399455.1 Anthoscopus minutus
GCGGGGCCACCCCGCGGGGCGGGGCCGCGGCACGACTGCAGCAAGGTAAAGCGGGGAGGGGGGGAAGGCGGGCGTACACGCGGGGAGGGCGAGGGAGGAGAGAGGAGAGGCCGGAGGAGCGTGCTGTGGGCCGACCCCCCCCCCGCTTCTTACGTTGGTTCCGCCCGGCTGCGGGGGCACGGCCGCCCTGTCCGCTAGGGGGCGCAAGGAAGCCACCCCACCTTCCCCCCTCCTGTCAGCGCCCCCTACTGGCTGCGCTGTTCCAGGCCATGGGGGGCGGCAGCGCCATCTTGGCAGTGACAGTGGCCGTGGGGCCGGTGTGGGCAGCGCTCACAGACCCACAGCGCTCAGCGCTCACAGACCCACAGCGCTCAGCGCTCGCAGACCCACAGCGCTCACAGACCCACAGCGCTCACAGACCCACAGCACTCACAGACCCACAGCTCTCGGTGCCCATTGCACTCATAGACCTACAGCAGTCTCAGTGCCCACAGGAGGAGAAGACAGTGTCTTAGGCCAAGGGAGGTTTAAGTTGGACATGAGGAAGAACATCACAGAAAGGGTGATTAGACATGGGAATGGGCTACCCAGTTTGGTGGTGGAGTCACCATTCCTGGAGGTGTGAAGGAGAGACTGGACGTGGTCTGGTGGACAGGGTGGTGTTTGGTCACAGACTGGACTCGATGGGCTCAGAGGGCTTTTCTAACTCGCCTGATTCTGTGTCCCCACAGCCCTCCATGCCCACAGCCCTGCTATGGCTCTCAAACAGCAACTGAAAATCATGTCTATCAATGAGTTTCATTGAGTGACCCACAGAATGAAGTAAGAAAAGGGTCAGGGAGGATTTTGTCTCTGCTAGCATTAATATTTATACCTGTTCTCAAGCTTGGGAGCATTTCCAATGCTGGGAAATATTTCTATTCATGCATTCAGTTGCATTTGGCTGGAAGCCAAGGTATGAATAAGGTGCATAAATCTATACTGGAGGTTGTGTCCATGTTGTTATATTTCTGTATGCTTTTATATTATATAAGCAAGGCCATCCAAGGATAGTTGAGAATTCTTTTTTTCTGCTAAATTTCTCACTCTGTATTAAAATCTTTCTCTGCTTGTAAGTAATAGAGAACACAGAGGAGTAGGAAATGGTATGAAAGCATGAACATCAGAGTTGGATGAAACTAGAGGCAAGTTCATACTGCTTTAGAGTTTACCTGGACACTGTGTGCTTTTCATGAGAAGTCTAAGAAATAAATAAAGCAATTTTTTTTTGTTTCCCTTCCCTCTTCCCATAATCTAAGACAGCATTTCTGTTTTTCCTGAGGCTGCTGCAGTATAGAAGGCACTCCCAGGGCAAGTCTGTATGTCCTACTAAAACCAGATAATGCCTCGACCATTTCAGACTAAGAGAATGAAAACCCAGTGATCAAAAGGAACTAGTTAGGGGTTTCCACTTTCATTTATTCAAGAGAAAAGAATGTTGTAGAACCTTAATTTTGTGTGAATTGGCTTATTTGAACTGACATAGGAAATGGTGATAAAATCCATGTCCTTGTTTTACCATTTAATTATATTCTCTTTGCATGCCGTTTGCTTTTTCTGATCAAAAGACTGCTCCATATGCAAGAGCGAGCTTAAAAGAGATCCGAGTTCAGCTGGAAATCTGAGGCACAGATAGAACAGCAGAGTTCCCATCCCAGCTGATGAACAATGTGAGTACAGTGGCTTAGGGAGTCTGGTTCAGAGGTGTTGATCATGGTTTTAGATCACTTCAGTTTGCCAGCAGAAAGACACTGGCATCCTAAACCCTGGGAAAGTCACCCTGCTTTTAGATACCATTGTGGAATATCTTGGTTCAGTAACTTCATTCTTTTTCACCAAATCTGCATATATTTATGATTGCAGCTTGTAGATGGAAAGAGTGAGAAATAAATCTTTGAGTCAAATTGATGGGAATGTCTGGAAATATACAGGCTTGTGTTGCTGGTAGAAATGAGGATGTAACACCATCATGGAAGAACGTGATCTTTCATTCTAGTCATTTTTCATCACATGGAGATGGAATACTTTAGCTGTGATTGAGGTTTTTATAGGATTTGGCTTTATCTGGATCTTAAAAAAAGGTTATGAATGTTCAATCAAGAATGAAAATGAAATGAAGTTTTCACCTTGCCAGTACATACTGCAGCCATGTGTGGTTGGTGTTTGCAGGGTACTGTCACAGGCCACTGAGTCATTGATTTGAGTAAAAGAAGACAAAATTACTTTTGTGGAAACTAGATTTTGAAACTTAATATTGCTGGAAGGCATGTGACCTACCCAGCTATCACAGGAATCTGTGACCCTTTCTCTGTCCCTGGTGCCACAGGAACTCATTGTCTCAGTTGTTGTCCCTCAAGGAAATGACAGCCCAAATTCACTGCTGCCTAAGGAAACCACAGACTCATTTTGGCAGACTTGCATGAAAGATGAATATGGATTACTGACCTCTTGTTGCTGTGGAGAGCTCTGAAAGGAATGATTGATTATCTGCTACATTAGCAGCAGGAGAGAGACTGCAGGTCACTTTTTAGTTAAGTGGCATCGTTTAGCTCCTTAAAAACAACTCAGGTATGTGATTTTTTTCTGCATCTCTTTAAAGAAACATTAGCCAGAGTGCATTTGGAAATAGGATCTATAGATTGGCATACAGGCTGGATTGTCTTATGGGCACATAGTATGGAACATGGTGGTGTTCCCTACTGCAGTGTTGATACACTGTGGATTTGAATGACATCATTTACTTCAGTAACAGAGATGTGACCACAGCTTAATTTGGAAAGCAGTCAGCCCAGCAGTTTGTCACTGTGTCTTTAGACTCCTTGCCAGTAGCAAACCAGCTGTTAAATAGAAGTTGTGTTGCTCCTAAATAAAACATTTTATGTCTGAGAAATTCAAAGCTGACTTCTCAAATTATTTCGTTCAGGGTTTTGTTCCTCACCTCCCCTGAGTAAATCCAGTTTCAGCACCAGCACTAGGTGTGTGTTACTAATGCGTGCCCCAGTTAGCTGGGATGTGAAAGAAGAGATCAACTGTTTTAAAACATCCTTTTTTTCCCCATGGGCTCTTCCTTTCACCCATTATTTTCTAAAATTCTCTATGTACTCACTGCTGGCAGATTTTATGCTTAAAGTGAGTAGCTAATGCTTGACTTGAGAAGAAAGGATGAAATAAAACAGACTTTCAGCTTCACCAAAGGAGCTGTGCAGAGGAGGAGAGTGCTGGACATGTCTTCCCAGCCAAGCATCCCCTGCTGGGAAGCACCTGTGGTTCAGCTGCTCCTGCATCAGTAGCCAGTCTTGCTGCAGCCTGTCTTCTGTCCTAGCTGTGCTTTGACACTGCCCTGTTGGGGTCATTGTATAGTACAGTTGGCAGATTTCCTTTATTATTCTTATATGAACTTTTAGTTTAAATTCTAGACAAGCCTGCAAATAGAAAACTAAGACTGGTGTTTCATTGATTATTCAGATTATTGAACTTTTGGGTCAATCATCTAACAACCCAAAGGAATGCATATTTGTTTCCTGAAAAAAACTTATTGCATTTTATAGTCTAAGGGACTATTGTTTTAATTAACAGTGAAAAAAAGTTTGCATGTTCACCATGCAGTAAGTCATAACTGCTGAAATCTCCTTTGGAGTTTGGATCCAGTGGGATGTTTCAGGTGCTCCATGTGCACATTGCTAAGAGGGGTTGCAGGGAGACCAAGGGAGCCCTGCACTGTCAGGCTCTGCCCCAGCATCCAGCAGGGCTTGTTTGGGAGGCAGGCAACGCTTGCCTTCCCTCCAAAGCCCAGATTCCAACAGCGGGCGCCGAACTGCGACCTCCCCCTTTTCCCCACTGACGAGGCTGTGCAGACACACCCACCTTTGACCTCTCCTGGTTTGCTTTGTGGCAGTAAACACCCGAAATTTGCTCAGCTAATACAATGGCCCTGCACTTTTTGACAGAAACGTCTGTGGTTAACCTCTGTGGGCTGCATGCTGCAGTAAAATGAAGGGTGGTAGAAGTTAAACAATGGGTGTGACTACCACAAGATGGGTGTTAGTGGGAAAGTGGTGTAACATCCACTTAGCATTCCAGAGATGTGAAATATAATTATGATTTAAATGCCAGAGATGTAAGTTGCAAGATGAGTAACTACAAGGACATGAAAGCCTCCCTTATCTTCCTTTCTATCCCACTCAGAATCATTTTGCACACCCACAAAACTAATACAAGTAGTGTCACTTGATGAAATTACCCCTGATACATGACTTGTACCATCACTTACATTTCTGTCAGTGTGGGCTCTGTTTATACTAAAGGAAAAATTCCAATCTCATTTACAACATTTTAAGTTGGAAGTAATTTTGCTTTCAGTGGAATTACTCCCTATTTATACTCCCACTCAGATCAGAATCTGACCTAGGCTTTGAATTTTGTCTTATTTGCTCTCATCCTTTCCTGTCATAGACAGAAGTCCTCGATCTGTAAAGAGCTCCTCATACTTTCATTTATGTATCTTTGCAGAAATGGCTTATGAGCAGGTCTGTAACAACTCTTAAATTGATAACTAAATGAGCCCTGGGAGCAGCTGGTTGCTGAGCATACTTGAATAGCTGCATTTAATGTCTTTTACATCCTCCAGCATATGTGGGAAGGAGAGCAAGAATGCAGAAGTGCAGCCCATGCCTAGATGAGGGGCTACACAGTTCTGTAGCAATTCCAGCACAGATAAGCTAAAGAACAAAAAAGTTGTAGGTGGGGGAGTAGAAGCAACTAGTGGGGAAAATAATTGTTGGTTCTAGACTTTTCAATAAAATTTTTATGAACAGATTCTTAGTATGTTTAAAATCCAAGGGCAGCAGGTGTAGTCAGCTCTGAACACAGGGCATGTACTGTCCCAAGATGTAACCTTGGAAATTGTCTGATGCATAGATCAAAATTGAAACCTGTGTTTTAAACATTTTCCCTCCCAACACTGTTCCTTTTATTTTCTTTATGGATTACATGAAAACTTAAGCTGTTATCAGTTTCTCAGAGGTGACACCTTCAGATAAAAGCAGAGGGGGGAACTCAGGAGAGGCTCTAGGTGAGGCCAGTATTTAGGACTCTGCTTGTGCTAGGTCTCTTTTCCGTTCAAAATATCCAGCTAGCAGGGGGAAGTAGTGATTTTTCAGATACATGTACATCTGTGCCTTTGCGTCTGACTGATTTCACTGCCTGAAATGGAGCTCTGGAGTGGATAAAGTGAAGCACTTACTCCAAAGTGTTTGATGAGCTGGGACTACCTAGTTATATTATTGTGGAATTTATTTCCTAGAAATACCATAAACATTTACTAGAAGTACTTTGTGCTGTGTAGGAAGAATAATTTTCTGTCTGGGGGAAAAATATATGATTGGTTAAGCATGTTAAAATACAAATAGTAAAACAAAAATATTTCCTTTTAAGAATCAGAGAAAAATGGTTCTTGAAATCACAAAATAATGTTTAGGTAACAGCAACAGTTAAGGCTAGGGATTCATAGTTCAGGATTTCTTATGAAAAAGAACCATGAGCCAAATCCTGTGTTCAAATTAGCATCTGTAATTGCCACTTAGAGGAGGGAAAGAGGGTGTGAGTGTCTGGAGCCACAGGAGGCTGGTTCTGGTCTGTCACTGTGTTGGAGGCAGCAGCTCAAGAACATTACAGCCTAAGAAGCCTTTGGCTCGAGCCCCTCTTTTATAACCCAGAATCCCAGGAATTGCCACAAACTGCAGGCATTTGAGCCATAGCACACTGCCAAATTTCCCATGGTATTTTGGGTGCTGCTTTAAGAAGAAGCTTCTCCTCATGGCCAAGAGAGCGCTCCCTTCAGAGGGAGGGTCAGGTTGTCTGAATTACTCTGCTCCAAACTGTCCATTCCCAGCACACAGGTCTGATTTCAGAGTAGATTCACCCACAGTAATTAGAGCTCTAGGCTGGCAAATGGATCCTGATAGTGAGATAATGTCCTGTCTTTGACACTTGTTCCTCATTGCATCCATGTACTTGGCAGTGTTGCTACACCTTCCTTTGGGACAGTAAGGCACCTTTGACAGCTGCAGTGCTCCTTAAGCAGAAGTCATTGTTTCTGTTAATTTAATCCATGGCAGAAATGTTGTTATCCAGAAGTGGATTTGTCTCAGGGATATTTGTTGTCTGTCATGAAATCGTGTAACCACTTATATGATAAAATACTCATTTTCATAAAGCAAGAATAAGATTTCAATCTTTCTATTGACAAATAGTCTTATGACATCTGGAGGCTGATTCAGTGGCCTCAGCAGGTACATAGTTCTCTGAAAATGAAGGCATTTAGGACTTTCCTAAATCCACAGTTAGTCTGCCTCTCCTGAGTGCTTAGATAAAATAGCTTTCATCACCTTTTCATCACATCAAACTCCAGCTGAATCATTACTGCCTGCTGTCATGGTATCAGCCCCTGCAGCCTATACAAGTTTTCAGCAATATTGTGGTGGTTTTATCATGTATTTCATCCAAAGATTTGCAAAGATAGGGTCAGCATTGGTACAAGGATGTCTCAGGAAGGAGGATGCTTAGAGTTTCGGTGACTTGCCCAATGTCTGTTGCAAAACATCAGTGAAACAGAGCCCAGGCATTCTTGTACCAGGCTTGATTCAGCAAAGCACTAAACAAAGTGCTTAACTTTGAGCAAGAGCTCAAGCTGTTTGAATGAAGATAGATTTAAATATCTGTATAAATACTTTACTGGACTGAGTCTTCAGCTTTCAACAGCTAATTATTGTTTGCAGCTATTTCAGGGGTTTTTCATATAGCTCAGCATATCTTTGGATGGCGGAAATATTTTTAAACTAATTTGAATGGTGTGGAAAAATGTCCTGCTTGCTGGCCTTTTGGCAACTCAAATGTTCATGCATATGTTGGGGGGTTTGTCTTGTCTTTTTAGATGACACCAGCAACTCGACAAGAAGTTCTTGGCCTTTACCGCAAGGTTTTGCAAATAGCCAGAAACTGGCAGTCAGCATCAGGACTGATAGAGGAAACCATGAGAGAGAAAGAGTACATTAGAAGTGAAGCCAGAACATTATTCCGAAAAAACAAAAATGTGAGTGTCCTCACAGCGTTGAATTTCTGAATTAATTCTTCTCTTGCTCTTTGCACTGTGTGGCTGGATGCTAATGTAGGAATATAAGGGTTGAGTTCCCAAAATTTCTTTCACTTTAAATGCTGGTGTATTTGGGTTACAGTTTAAATATCGTCCCTGAGAAAACTTAAACCATTTCAGCTCTTCATTAACTACTGTGGAAGTCTAAACGGTCTTTTTTCATTAAAAAAAGCGCCAAGAAAAAATTGAATTCCAAAGATACTGCTTGTATAATTGAAGCAGCTTTTGATCTTTACAAAGTTAGCTAAGTGTATCATTACCCATGCAATGGCAAACAGAGCTCAGCAGCTTCTTTTTTCTTTTCAAAGCAGCAATCATTGGCACTTCTTTTAAAAGAAACACTTTAATTTTTTTCTTAAGGAAGAAATTTCAAACCCTGGTAATCAAAGGCCCTTCTTGTAATTCAAGATCACAACACTTATTTATATCCCATATTGGTCTGGGAATAAATTGAAGTAATACAAAATCAAAAAAATGAATTTAAGTCATAATTCACACCACATTTCTGACTTCAAAGAGAATTTCTGGATAGGATGATAACAGAATGTACACTAAGCAATGTCTTTCCTTTCTCCACTGGTGACCTTGCAGAGTGACAAACAGGTGAGTATGGTTTTTTCACAGATGTTGTAGTAGTTTACAGTAGTAGTTTTACTGTCTTTTTACAGAGAAAATAGCATGTTTGCATAAAAAACTCCTTCTGTAGCCTCAGTCCTGACAGCCTCTGGGCCTTAACATTCAGCACCATCAAGCCCAGAACTGTTGCCTTGAGGAAAAGACCAATGTTACCATTTATGGAAGTGAAAAATACAATCATTGTATCCTTCCTTGGGTTTGCCAAAATAAGCTGAGGAAAGCCACGTGCTGTGTGCATCATTTACACTTGAGCTTCCAACTGCTAATTACTGTACTCATATAAAACACTTGTTTGTCTGATCATCACAGGTTACAGATCCAAAGCTGATTAAGCAGTGCATAGAAGAATGTGAGGCCAGAATAGAAATTGGACTTCACTATAACATCCCCTACCCAAGACCTGTGAGTATAAATCACAAAGTCTTCACTGATACCCACTGAGCTTTCCCTGTACAACAAAACCATCAATTTCCATCACTCTCACTGCACTGCATTTTTAGATAAACTGGCATTTAAATGTGTGCTAAAGCAGAGACAAATGTACATTGAGATGTTCTCTATCTTCCACTGTAAATTGGAGGATTTCTTCTCAAAATAAGGAGTCAAAGCCTAAGTGGAGTTGCATGAACTAAACTCCCAAGGCCTCTGAATATTTAGCCAAACAATGAATCTAGAAAAACATGGTAATGGAATCAAATAATAGAAAAGAATGAGAGAATAAAAATATCTAATTACATCTGCCATAGGTCCAATAATTTTTATAGCCTACATTACTGTTAACTGTTCTCCTGGTCACAAATCAGGCCTTATGAAATACCTGTCTATGTTGCTGCTTCTTTTCACTTTTTCCTACAGAAGAACATGTCCAAGATTACTGAAAGCTGGAAGTTGCAGCAAAGTTTCCTAGTGCACCATTCAATACGATTTCCTCACTTCTGTCAGTAATACTTTATGCTGCCTCTCATAGAGACATCCTCTCTACTCCTGTTGATGAGTTTATATTTTCACATCTATAGTTCAAGGCAGTCATGATCAAAATTAAATTGTATTTTTATCATGTTTTATCAGATTATGGTCACAGTTACCATCTGTTTCAGCATACAGAATAACAATGCACAGCTGGCAAACAATGTTCCTAGAAATGGGCCTAAAATTTGTGCTCTGAAATGGTTTCAAAATCCCAAAGGAACTACTCTCTCAGACAAACTGGATGATTATTATTTTTCAGATTCTAGAAATCTCTACTCCTGCTTTAGTCAGTGCTTTTACTACTATTTGCACCTAAACACCCATCTTACAGGATGACAGCCTCAGCAACAGTAACACCTGACTGCTACCACCTACATTTTTCAGTCATTTAGGGGGGTTACAGCTGCACGATTCCTACTAACAGTCTTATGAAATATAAAGACTTTGTCAATCAAAGGAAAAGTCTTGTTACCTATTGCTCCTTCTGCTTATGGAGTCAATGACATTGATTGTGCATTTTAATGTGCCAAATATATATAATCATGACAGTAAGAAGGCAGGCTTTCAATACATACAGTTTGGGGTTATTTTGTGACTTGTTAAGTAGGTATGAATAAATCACACAGTGATTCAAGACATCTGCTCAAGAATTTTTAGGGTTCCTAGTTCTCACTGTTCTGGAACATTGTCAGCAATCCTATTTCATCAAGTATCATTGCAGTCTGATATCAAACTGCAAAACAAAGTTACTAAGGCCTAGCATATATAGGATTTTATTAAGGCCTAAAATATACATTATTTTAATAAACAGAACAATTAGGGCCTGAAAGTTACACCACTAATCACTCCTCAGAGAGTGCTACTCGTAAAAATCTAATAACATGGCTTGAGACAATAGTTACCTGTTCCAGTGTGTGAAGAAATGATTTAAATCTCAGTGAACTTAATCTGTATTTTTCTTCCCAATATTCATCTAACTGGTGGGATTTTCTTTTCCAGATCCATCTTCCTCCGATGGGCCTTGCCCATAAACAAGGCCGTACATTGCGACACCAGGAAAAGTTAAGGAAGATTTCTAAGCCAATATACCTGAAATCTCATGATGAAGTTTCATAAGCCACCATTTAAGCTGTGATGTGTAATCACATCCTTTAAACTGTGAACTGCAATCCAACTGTGAAACAGAAATCCAGTGTGCACAACTGTGAATGGTGTAGTCACTTGCTCACACATTTCCTGAGGCCAAAAAGGCAATTGATCCATTATATATGATGGATGAGGTTGGTTTAGTATTTATTACCTTTCAGCCACTGATGTGTCAATAAAAGTAACACTTTTTAAGGAGAGAGGTGTAATACAAAGATTACTTTTGACATCAGGACAAACTGCAGCAGAATTTCAAACTCTGTTTATCTTTAACAGGGTTCTCTGGTGGTTTGAGGGTTCTCTGTTCTCAGTTGTAACTCAAGACTGTGCTTTGTATAAGGTCAGCCAAAATCGAGGAAGTCTGGGACAGTCAAGCAGACACAGTTCCTCCAGAGCTTCTGACTGCCAGTGGGAATACAGTCAGTGCACCATGGACCTGCTCTCCTTTCTCTCTGCTCCCTGCTCTGCCTGCTGTCCCTAGAGGAGAGTTCCAGTTTCATAGTGCCCTTATGGAGAAGTTTTGTTTCTGGGCAGTAGAGGAGACAGTGTCACTACTCCTTTTCCTTTCTGCAAACTGCAGAGGAGTGGCCTGGAGTCTCTATGTCAGCTTTTTTCTCCCTGCCTTTGGAGAGGGTGTGGATGTGAAATGTAGAGTTTGGAATGCTATTACACAACTCTGAGTGAAACATTCCAGTGTTGGGTTCCTCAGGTTCCCGTGTATGGACTGGCTGAAAACTCTGCCTTCAGGCTATCACTATGGGAACAAGCTTAGGATGCTTTGGTATCCTCACTGTGTGTTTTCACATGCTCAGCTTTTCAGCATAATCAACACACTGGCTTTCTCAACAATTATTGTTTAGGGTTAGGTTTTAACTCTTACGGTATGGACAGAACCCCAACTTTAGTAAAAGATGGTATCTACAAGTCTCCTAAGTTTTGTATTTTGGTTTCCCAGGTGCCAGTATTTCCCAGGTTTCCCAGTATTCATTTACTTCATGAATAGAAGTAAAATTAAATTAATTTTTCTTTCATGGGCTACCTGTTGTTTTGGCTCCTTAGCAGTCCTCTGACTTTACCAGGCTGTTGACATGTTCTCTTCAGGGAAATTAGGAGAACCTTCCATCCTTGAGGCTGGAAATACCAATGAGACCGAGCTTGGACAAGAGCCACACCATACTGGACGCTACCTAAGTACAGTCCACAGCACTTCAAGGACAACCTATTCCAGCCTGACATTAATAGTGGCAAAAAAAAAAAAGCAGAAGCTAATTTGAAACATGCATGTGTGTATGATTTCCTTTTAAAGTGGGAGAAATCAGTGAAATCTCATTTCTGAGCTCACCAAGTCATTCTAAACTGTCCCAGCTCTAATAAACAATGACAAAGAAATACTGCTGTCTACCTGAAAAGTAAGTTAGAACTGGTCCTGTGCAGAACAGACTGACAGTCCCTCTCCCAAGAATGCACTTTTAAGAGTGAAAAAAATACAAGCAGATTAGAAAGTATAAGAAAACAAGAGTGAATCAGCATTACAGGTACTGACTGGCCCAATTTCTCACTACCCTTTATGGCTCCAGTCCACAGAGGTCTCTATTCCCATATAATTATTTCCTTGGAATGCCTCATATGGTGACTAACAGGTAAAATGCCATTGTTTTGTCCATGGAAGCTTTGCAAATTTACTGCTGCCAGGAAGACACAAAACAAAACTCCATTAGCATAGGAAGAGGGAGATTGCATTAAAAAAACAAAAACAAACAAAAAGAAAGTAATGTGATTGCACACACTGCTTAATTCTTCATTGAAAGAAATCTAAATACAGGCTTCCTATCCTAATTCTGATGCACCGTGTAGGGATGCGTCAGCTGAGCCCAACCAAAATGTGCAGAGGCAAGGGGTTTGAATGGAAGCTTAAGCTCACTCTTTTGTCATTAAACTATCATTTGAGTCTTTTGAATTGCTGAAGTTCATGTGACTAATGAAGGTACTGATGCTCTGACACATCAGGTGAATAAACAGCCATGGAAATGAGCAGTCTAAATTTACTGTCTGGTTTATAGTCACAACTCTTTCCTAAGCACATACTGTAAGATGTAGTTTATTTCAAAAGAACAGCCCTAAAATTACAGATGATTTACACCAAACTGAAGTAACAGAAGTTTAAGTTTACTTCTGAAGGCAAATACAAAGAAGCAATTTTTAAAAGGTTCAAATACTCTCAACTCAAATGAGAATCCACTTGCTTAACAGAAACCAGCAAGAAACAGCATCACATTATTTGAGATGTCTTAAAATGCTAGACAGCCTAATAATTCTTCAAAGTGTTTGAAAAATTATTAACTGGTACTTCATCCTCATTAGTCTCCATCACCAGAAGGCAAAAACTGAAATTTCTTAAAACTTCAGGCTATTCAGCTAAAGGAAGGATTTAGATCAGCTCTTTTTTCAAGTCTAGAGAGCAAACCCTTTTTTTCATAGCTTAAGTTAAAGTCAGTATGGAAAGGAGAATCTAACTAGTCCTTTGTTTTTAGAGGTCAAACTGGCAAACTGCCATTTTGAGGGAGTTTCATTAAAAAAATTAATCTGCAACTCAGTCCAGCAGGTAGGCAGACATCCCAACTGGTACTCTTATATTAGATGCCAAGGCCCTTATAACTTCTGTCAAGAAGTATCCCAATGATTGCACAATATGTCATTCCTACACATTGATTTTACTTGCAAAAACAAGTTGTCCTAAAATGCCTCTGCTTTCTGCAGAATTTGTAATGCACTGGATTCACCCAGTCAGTGTACACTCTGTCCTGTACTTGCTGAACCTTCTCCTACTCCTCTTCCAGTAAATACTGTCATTTATCAATTTATCACCCTAGTCAGAAAATGCTTTAGAATAATTTAGAAGAAAAGGATGACATTAACTTTATATTCTTCAGAAATAAAAATCCTGAGTCAGTTGCAAGCCAACTGGTAGGCAAGGCATTAATAATTTGTTGACACAGTATCTGGCCTTGAATACCTAAATAACACCTTTCTGGAAATTCTGTCCCTAAATCCATCCTAAGGTTGTCATTTATGAAGCTGTGCACTTATAACAAACATTAGCAAGCACACAGTCCTTTAAGATGGATGTGGCACCATTCCTTACTGAATGTCCCCCTCAATGTTGCCTGGGGGTGAGGAAATGCTCATTTTGCTCCAGCAGTGCCCCAGTTGATGCCCAGGGCAGCATCACAGCACCAAAACAGGTTAAAATAGATTAGGTTATCTGATCCATCTTCCCACTAACACAAGCTGCTTCTTGTAATACCTTTAAAATAATAAATAGCTGCTTCCTGTAATACCTTTCAGATATGAAGAAAATAAGGCAAGCTGGACCTCACTCTCCTGGGCCCTACTATGTATCCATCAGAAATGTACCAGCAACATCCATTTATCCACAGACAGAAAGGTCACTTATTTGATCATACCTCTACATACATTTTCAAGAATGCTAATTAGAGCAGAGACTTGCAACTTTCACTTGTAAATCTAATCCTATTAGGCACACTAGTCTAGCTTGAAGTGGAAGAATTTGGGTTCTTTGTATTGTCTTCTGCTTTTTCACTGTATAATTCTCCCTTTAGCAGTGTTGAAATCCACAAGGGTAGTACTTTCTAAAAAGAATTTTTGTACAGATAAGAGGAAGATTTCAGTCTCCTAAGAATATGTATGTACAAACCCTGTCTGTCTCATAGCATCCCCAGCTGGGAATCTCTTTGCTAAGGGAAAAATACCTTTTGCTCCATAATGCATTTTTTCCATCTGCCTTGAGTTATTACCAAGGCTGTAAATCTACAATTTGAAGTAATTACAGGTGGGTTTTGTGGCTTATTTAATGAGTGTTTCTAATTAAGAAATTAAAATTCTAAACCTGTCAATCCAAGGATCTTAATACTACTATTACAAGGTACTTAGTTTGTCAAAAAGTTTTCACATTTCTATCATGTCCAACTAGCAGCTGAGTTGCCTTTTTTTTTTTTCTAATTGCATCTTGGCCAAGAAAGGTTGTGAATTCTGATGTTTAGCCCATTTATTATTCTCCAGGAAGGTCTAGACAATGCTAAGGAAATAAGGTTAGGAAGCTCATTTCAAAGAACTATAGAAAAATATCTCTAAGACAGATAGCCCTTGACAATAAATTCCATTACTTTTTCTGTACTAGGGAGGGCAGCCTAGGAAATCATACACTGCAGTAATCATCAGCTAAAGCAAGTCAGCCATGCCTGATCCCTGGTGAAGGGAATGCACAAACCCTCTCTTACAGACTCCTATCTATATATTTTTTATCATGTCTACAAAAGCTTAAAATACATCTTTAATTACATTCCAAGAGATGCCTTCATATCAAATCTAAACATCAGCACACAAGAAGTATTTAGAAAATCAACACAGTAACCAGGACATGACACACATGTTGTAGCAAAGTCACTGTATATTCACAAGAACCACAACTATATCATTTAATAAACTATCAATTACTGTCTGTTCACAAAAAGGGGTTAACAAACAGCCCACATGGCAAACTATTACATAGATTTCTAACAGTTTATAAGTAAATCGATCACCATAAAATATAATTTAGGTAGTGAATCCAACTTTTTAAAAACAGTTTAATTTAGAGGACTGTTTGCAAGACCAGCATTACCTGTAAGAGAATTGACAAACCTTCATTTTAGTGTTAATTGTTGTTGGCCCAGCCTCCCTTTCAGCAGGTGAGGTGTCACCAGTGCCTTGATACAGAAGCTATGTCTGAGTTGAAAGATTTTTCTGAGAGCAGTGACTGAGCTGTTGAATCCATAGGGAAGAATTTAACAGCCAGGCCCTGCCCCTTTGGCCTGCACACAGAGCTTCCATACAGGGAGCTTCATGAGTGGTTTGTTATCTCTGATGCCACAGTGACCTAATTAGTGATCTGAATTGTTGATGCAATTACAACAGTTAGATGAAGACATTCAAAAATACAGTAATCACCATAATGGTTTTTTTTAAATGTACAGTAAATTTGTTAATTTTTATCATATGAAAACTACAAAGTATCTCTCTTATGAAGCCTAAGAAAATAATTTTTTCAAGGACCATTTTAATTAATTTATTTATAGATCTTCTGAAACATGATTCTCTTCTTAAAAACTGTTGTCTGTTTGGATGAGTGTGCTGTAACATTCATAAACAAGTTTTATTTTGGTATAGGTGCCAAACATCATTTAGCCTAATTTACTGAGAGTAATTTGAAACACCTGCACATCTCTGTCCCTTTTATTAAAACAAACATCCTTTGGGTGTCCTGGCCTGACATTTTTGTTCTACTCACCACGTGCCAATGATGCACCAAATGCCTGCATGCTGGACTGTTAATGAAGTGCCAGGTGTGGTACATGAAGCTGCTGTTTACCTGTGCATCTTCCTGCAGAGCAGCACTGCACAACACACCCCCAACATTTCTGCCAGACCTTGCAGTGCCATTCTTAACAGCTACTATTTTATGAATATCTGCATAAAACAAACCAGTTGTTAATAAGACAATAATGAAGAGTTTTCACCTATGCACACACAAATTCCTGTGACAAGAACTGTGTCTTTTAAGGAGTTGTAGCAGTATCCCTTAATGCTTGGAGCAGGACACTGGGAATTGCCAAAGGATGGCTGAATCTCTGACTTCATGAGGCCTCCAGCAAGTCATTAAAATGCTGCAATTTGGGCAATGAAAAAAAATACAAGACCCCAAATTAGCGGATGCCTGTGTAGTACATGTTTTTTTAAATGTTTGCCTTGATCTTTGTGCTTCTCTTGTACTGTGTATACAATAAGTCTCATGATGCATCTTTAGTACCTTCTTGGCATGCTGTGGGGATTAGTTAATGACTGCACAGCTCTTTGAAGATGTTCAGGCTATTTTATTTTTAATTAATGTTTGCAAGCTACTTTGAGCTTCTCTGATGAAAGGGCTTAAACAAGTACAAAATTTCAGGCAGTTATTAGTCCAAAAGAGCAAGATGAGGAAGTGTGATGGGTTTAGTTGGGGTAGAGTCAATTTTCCTCACACTGGCTGTTATGGGGCTGTGTTTTGGATTGTGCTGAGCACAGGGTTGATAATACAGAGATGTTTCTGTTATTGCTGAGCAGGGACTGCAGAGAGCCAAGGCCTTTTCTGCTTTTCATACTGCCAGGCTGGGAAGGAAATTGGGGGTGCCTGGGAGGGTGGGAGGAGACACAGACAGGTGACTCCAAATGAGCAAAGAGACATTGCAAATCTTGTGACATCATGATCAGCATGTACAGTGGGGGAAAGAAGGAGGAAGAGGGGGACATTTGGAGTGATGGCATTTGTCTTCCCAAGTCACCATTACATGTGATGGGCCCCTGCTCTCCTAGGAACAGCTGGACACCTGCCTGCCCATGAGAAGCAGGGAATTGTTTTGCTTTATTTGTGTGCATGGCTTTTGCTTTCCCTATTAAACTGCCTTTATCTCGCCCCATGAGACAGTGGAGGGAGGTTAGTGAGTGGCTGTGGGGCTGAGCTGCTGGCAGGAAGTAAAGTGAGACTATAGGAGAAAGAAAACCATTCCATGTGTCAGGTACCTGGAATATGTAGGTAAATAATATTGGAAAAAAATATGCCACAAGCATACTGTTCTGAGAAATGGCAACTCCCAATACATGTGCTGTTGAGAAGTTTTCCATGGAAATTCTGAGAGGAGTCAAGGAATTACTACAGTTTTATAATACAGCTTTGGTAGTTTGTTCTATTGGAGGATTGGTTTCATATGTTGACAACAGAATATTCTCATCTCCTCCCTCCTTGTCCTACATACTCCTGGGACACAGAAGTGATAGGCAAATCCAAAATCTTTTTGCAATAGTTACGAAGTAAATTCCTGGTAAAATCAGCATCAAAACTCTTTAGGCCCGATTTCATTTAAAAAAAAACCAGCCATGCAGCCATTGAGGAGTAAAGCAGATCTTTACAATCTCAATATTGCACCCTCTCAGTCATCCAGCTGGCACAGGGCTGCCACACCTCGATTTATCCAGTGTTTCTCAGGCTTGTCTGAAGGGAGTTCAATCGACAGAACATAGTTGGTTGAGTGCCCAGTGGTGGATAAGACACCTCTTCTTTCACTTGTCTTGTATACAGGGCATGAATAGATGTTCAGATGAAGAAAACTGGAACTTTCTCCAGGTTTCAGCCATATTATGGGCAAAGGATCATAAAGGATTTTTGGTAGTGATTCTCCAATTACCAAGGATTCTCTATCCCATCGTGCACCTTCCAAAAAAAGGCCTCTCACATAAGCCCCATCTTCTGGCATTTTCTCCATTGTGTGCTCCTGTTTCATTACCTAGAATGATTAAACCATTGCTTGATTTTATTTTTATCTGGAGTATACTAAATCCTATAAGTGACAGTCTGAAAATGCTTCTTTAAATAAAATACCTTTTCATCTGAAAACTCTTATTTCTTGTTGCCCCAGAACATGTTTCAAGCTGTTCCAGAAAAACAAAATTCTTCTGCATTTTTCTTACCTCAAACTCAAATCCAATGTGGTCAATTGGAATGGTGTATTTTCTGGCAAAGTTTTGTAAAACACCAGTCAAAAAGGACTGAGTGAAGAAGAATCCTGAGAGCCAAAAGACTGTGGGTGGCCCCTTGTCAACCCAATCCTGAATAAGGAGAGAGAAAACAAATGTAAAAAAAAATACAATATATATTTGGTGCCAATTCACCAGAAAAGGGATGTCTTTTCAGATACACTCAAACAGCACAATGAGATCTAAGCCTTGATGGGACCCTCTGCAACTTTCCATCAATTTTCTGCTTTTCAGAGACAACAAATCACAGTTCTTTAGGATTACAACAAAAATAATCACTCTTTCTGAAACAAGCAGAACTCAGTGCTGCTGAGAAAAAATTCAGAAAATAGCATAAGCACGTTTTGTTAAGTCTAGATAATGTCCTCCAAAAGCAAGAAAAGTGATTGAATCTGGACTCTTTTATCAAAATACTTTTACAGTCTTGTAAACACCAATCTCTTATCAGGAAAAAAGGCCAAATTCCTTTAGATTCTTCACTGATCAGTGTCTCTGAGGGCACTCAGTACAGCCTACACTTCAGATCCTGTTAGAAGAAATCATTCCTGCACAAAGATGCCAGACAAGGTGGTCTTAGGCCTTGTCCACACAATACAATAGGAAAAAGCAAAACAAGGACAGAATGTCTTCACACTACTGAGTTATTTGAAGTCAAAAGATCCCCATACAATGGGCATCTGATTTAGCAAACAGGAAACTCTACCATTTACATAAATCTCAAACACTTCTTCCTAGCTTTCTCCTCTCCTGACTGCTATGGGGTTTCACTACATCTGAGTAGCTCACTATTCAAGATACACCCAAAATTTCAAGTAGTTTCAAGAGTGCTAAGAGTCCAAGGGAAATAATGGAATGGCCAGTTAAAAATAAAATAGCTTGTTCAAAAAGCATGTGAAAGTGGTGTCACATTTTATGAAACTTGAAAGATATTTACTGGCAGGTATATAAAATTTCATAGCACCTGTTATGCAATGGTTCTAAAGCATTCTCACACCCAGCTCTGTGTCCTTTCAGCAAGGAAGTTACCAATTCAAACTACAATGAATCTTCTAGAAATAGTAAGATGGAAACTACCAAAACCAGCACTGGATTAGCACCAAGGGATCATGCTCCCAGCTCACCCTGAGCAATTGCCCAGCTAATTGCAGTGCTGCTAATGCAGTACATGAGTGTGTGTGAGCAGCTCACAGTCTGGAGCTACCCAGGGACTGCTGAGCAGAGGCAGCACTGACACACTCTGTCCATCCAGCTTTCAACTACACCTCCCCAGACCCCTCAGTCTCAGTTTAGCAGACCTGGAAGAACTCCAAACGACAGAGGAGATCGTTCACGTAACTTCCCAGAGGCTTCAGTGATGGATAGGATTTGGCAGCCCACATTGATGGCACTTTTCCCACCAGCATGCTGTTGAAAACATCTTCAAGCTCTGAAGACATCAACACTTGGCCTTTAATGGCTTTGCCTATATTAATGAGGCTGCTCCGAACAACTTCTGTAAGCCTTCAGAGAAAATAAAGGAATTGTCATTATTTACTTCTTACTGCCTACCTAATACCCCTCAGTCTAACTTGAATGAAGAGTTGATAGAGGTGGTAAATGCCCTGTCAGAAATTCCTTATCTCGACTGTAGTTATCAAAAGTCTTACTTTAGAAAAGCAAACAAATTAAAAACACACAGACAGAATAAAAGAAAACTTTCCCTCTAGACAAGGGATATCAAGTGACAAGAGCTTTAAAGCTTGTAGCACTCATTGTCATAGTGTGCTGTGAATACTGGGGCCTGGGTATCACAAAGACTAAAGGAGGCTGTTCTACCTCAACACAACAAACTCAAATATGATGTAAGTTAATAATCCAAGAATACAAGTACTATTGCTATATTCAGGTACTCAGCTGCAGCTTTCAAGTCTTTTCAAAAGATTCACCCAAAGCAGAATCTAACATGTTAAGAAAAAAG
The DNA here is from genome assembly GCA_013399455.1 of Anthoscopus minutus. NCBI lineage: Eukaryota > Metazoa > Chordata > Aves > Passeriformes > Paridae > Anthoscopus > Anthoscopus minutus. The sequence goes on from VWYI01045430.1 coordinate 86,212, forward strand.
TATTGTAAAGGGCTTTTTTAAGGCTTGTGAGCAGCTAGCACCAGTGAACACAAGCCTATTTCAGTTTAAGAAGTACTACACAAAACACTGAGCCATACCTGTTAAATCTAATTAGTTCTTGCCTAAGAACTGTATTCATGGACTCTTCATAAAGTACTGGGTATGCCTTCATCACTTCTTCCATGTCAAAGCTACTTGGTAGTTTGGATAGGATGTCCTGTGCCAAATCTTCAACAACTTCCTGAAGTCACAAGTTTGCAGTGAGTAACAAATAATCCTTTTGTCCTTCCTATTTTTATTTAATATATTTCACAAAACCCTATGATTTTACTTTTTTTCTGTATAACTACATGGGTATTTTTGTCCATTTTTCTAAAGAGACAGTGCTTTTATGCTCTTACTTGCTTTGGGCATCATCCTGTCTGTCTCTGCATGTGCCTGCTTGCTCCTTCCTTCTCAATAATTTTAAATTTGTTAGTAATTTTTAATTTGCAACAGGGTTTTAGGCAATTTCTAAGAAAACAGGCAGGAGACCAGACAAGCATAATCCTATTACTGCCACAAGGAAAAGAAGAAGCATGCAGCATGAGCAAAATAAGGGGAAGACCCCACAAATAACCCAGCCACAGGAGAAGCTTTACTTACAGCATGTTAGACCATCAGAGAATATGATGGCTAGACAACCCTGCAGGAAATGAGGCTCCCTCAATTCCACTTTTCAGGAATCCACTCGTGAATAAAATACAGGATGTCAAATCTGAGAGGCTTGAAATGTTATTTATCTATATCTCAAAGGGGCATGGATTTGGCCTGAGTAACCTGAGCTGCCAGGACGTGGTATTAATCTGTTTGAATGCAAAGTCATGAAGGTATCTTCCAGCTTTAAACATGCTATGCCAAATCCATCTGCTTCTCTATGGGGACATTCACATCTACTCCCAATGCTACAGTCATGAGATGAGAGGTGTTGGATTACTCTGAGACCTAGAACATACCAGGAAAGGGCACCTTTCTGGAGTGCAAACTGATATTTCTTCCCCAGTTACCTGAGGGGACTTGCCAGCTCCCCCTGCTTCTCTTGGCAAAGTCAGGAGCACTGCATGGAAAAGCTGGTTGGTCTCCTGGTTATCCTTGGTGATGTCTGCATTTTCATGAAGTCCAAACACTTCAGGGTGTGTTGTAATTGGCAAACTTCGTATGTATTCAATGTAAGACTGTAAAACAAGCATTCAGATGCCAGACATCATGCAATGTGATTTTCATAAATGATCAGTAAACCCAACTGGAACAGAACCTTCCCATTTACAGTTCAAGTTGGTAGTTCCCTGTTAAACACATCCAGGAATTTACTGACTCTCCACAGAGATTAATATAAAAGTTCTGAGTGATTAAAAAACTCATAGAGGTGTAATTACCACCTTCGTGCAAGTGGCAAGAGAAAGGAAAGTACATTAGAAATATCCAAGGAATGCTGGTGGGAATCATAGAAGGGGTAGGATGCTGGATGTGTCATCCTTACAACTGTGAGCTACACAAATAGGTGGGATTTGAGCACATTCATTATCTCTATGCAGCTGTTAGAAGGGAAAAAGAGGATGGAAATTGAGTATACACCTGCCATTCCATCTCTTCCTCATACTTGCTGCTTTCAGGGTCAGACTGGTTGCCAGAAAGTGCAGAAAGTACCATGTAAATTCCTGAAGCCTGACTCCTATTGGCCTTCAAGAACTGTACTGGAAACCTGCATGGGATGGCTCTCAGCATCAACAAATGCCAGAGTGTTGGAGGATCCCCACATCCCCACTGGGGTATGACAGATATGAAGTACCAGATTCATATTTCATACACAAGATACATTCTGGCATGGCTTTATGATCTTATGGGGTGTATTTTCTATTTGTTGTATTCAGCATTAGACAAGCACGGTGTAGGTAAGTTCTTCCCCAATGACTCAAATAATTTACACTTATTGTCTTCTCACCTCATAAGGGCCATGTGGAGGTATGTAGTAGTCACCTCCAGTTGAAAGCATGTACTTCTCCTGCTCTATGTCCTTGTTGTAGACTATGGAAAGAAGGGACAGGAGAAGACGTCTGTCTTTATCATCTGTCACTCTACCTCCATAGTTACACTCCCCTGGAAAGAGAAAACCAGGACAAAAAACCTGAAAATTAATGAAAAACAAAGTTGTTTTGCAATAATATGAAACTCTAGAAGCTGCAAAGCTCCAGATCTTCGGAAGTTTTTAGGGTTTATACTTCAATTGATTCAATGGAAATTAGACACTCAAACATCTATGGGCCAAATTTATGTGTCATAATGATGGAAGGTTTAAGGAGCACTGTGAGTTGGTCTGTGTAACTGCTACTTATGTCCCAGAATTCTTTTTCATAAAGCTAATCATTAACATTATTAACAAAAAACAAGAATAACGAGGCTGACAAAGAAGGTGCCAAAAAGCAGCTTATCTCCCTGGAGAAAGAGAACAGAATAGCCACAGCAGCTGAGTTATTTACACACACCAACACCTCCTGCTTTAAATGCCTGAGTATTATCACATCCTCTGGTGAAGTGCCAAAGCTTCCTATGTCAGGCTCACATTGATTGGTGAACCAGAGACCATTGATGGTTTTATTTGATGTGTATGAAGCAGAGATCAGCAGGTTTGCTGGATCATCAGTAATTGTAGCCATATACAAATCAAAACAACAATGACATCTGAGGTTTTGGGATCCAACTCCAATTACCATCCAGCTCCAACAGCCATCCAATGACAACCACAGTGGATGTGGAAAGCCAGTAAAACAAACCACTGTGTAATCCACTCAATTTGTTGAAAACTCATCAGTTTATCAGCTGGAAGTGCCCAGCAAAGTCAACAAACACATGTGAAAGGATATACTGTCTGTACCTGTTAGATAGGTCAGAGCTTCAAATGGGATTTCTTCATAGTCATTCAGAAACATCTGGATCTGTTGCATACTGATTCTTAGGTCAGACTCGTTGAATTCATATGGAATATTCCAACCTGTTCAATTCAGCAAAGATACACAGGGCAGGGGCAATGTACTGACAGCTGAGCTCAGGAAATGGGGGTGTTGGTACTACACTGCTGTACAGAGCTGAAGGTACAACTGCCACATAGTCTAGAAGCAGCCTGGAATATACCAGGCTGTTTATTTAGCACAGGCACTTTGGCATCACAATATCCTGAAAATTATATTTCACCTGCTTGGTATTTTAAGCTAATCTGTTGCTATCTGGACACAATGAGAGCAGGAGTTTTAATTCATTGATTGATTTCAATTTTTAATCTGCCCATCTATTAATACTATTTGCAGATGACATTCACATTAACAGTACAACAAAATAAGAAAGCAAGCAAGCAGACAAACAGGAACATACTCCAGATAAAAGAATCCTTCAGAAAGCCTAAATCCCTAGTGCAAATCAAAATAGGGCTATTGATGCAACCATCCTTCTTCACCCAGATAGTTGGTCACATTAGCAGTAGATGTTATGTTAGAAAATGGCCTCTAGAAAATTCAGATTTTACTCTAAAGCAATAAATTAGTGCCTTCATACTGCAAGTTTAGTGCTTATTTAAACAGCTGACTATTAAAATAATGACAGTGGCTTTCAGTCAGAATATAACATTTCCTAACAGCAACCTGTTATGAGGAAGACAGACTCAGCTGGAATGGAAGACTGAGAACTTCATTTACACAAGCGCAGAGCATAAACTTTACATAGTTATAAAAATGGAATCTCTAAGTCCATACATTTCTGTGCTATACAGAAATTCTATATAGTTTTCTACATATTTGAAGATAGCAGAAAAAGCTGAAGCACAAATCTTATGAACATATATCTTTTCATTGCTATGTTATAAACAACACACTGCAGCTACATAGATTTGTTTCACACCAAGTAGATACATGCACGAGGTTTGATAAAACAAAGTATGCATATAAGTAAGAAAAGCTGAATAGAAGGCATATTTTTAATTACAAAAATTTAGAACAGATCTGAATTTGATTGTTAGTAAGAACTACAGTAGTAAGTTAATAATTTAGTAAGCCACAATTTCATGTAACTACTGTATAATACATTTATTTGGAAAAATAGCATTTTCTAGTCTTCCCCAGGGTAATACTTTTAGTAGCTTCAAAAGAAGCTACTAAAACAACAAATAACAGCTACAAAAAACAACTTTTAGGCTTTATGATGTTCTGTGCAATGCAGATTGCACACTTGTAATCCTGTTAACAGTGCTGCCTTTTCACAGAGACTCCAGAAATACATTTCAAAAGCACATTTTTTTTTAAATGAAGTGCAAAATAATCTAAAACTTACCCAGTGGGCCAAAGTTTCTCCTTTCCTGCACAACAGCGTGAAAAAAACAAAGGCCAAAAAGAAGTTTTTGCCACATTTTTGGCTTTTGGCAGCTTTTGAAAAACACGGGGTCGGAAATGGGATCATTCAGGTATGAGCGAAGGAGGTTCACTCTAACGCCTTTTGGAGGCTCATTTGTCATTTTGATGCCATTCTGGAGGATACTAACAGGAAACTTTTCTGATGGGTAACTAGTTAACCACAACCTGAAAAGTTTGAAAAGCACATTATTGAAAAATCATATCATAGTAAGGGAAGTAGTAATAATAATATTAATAATAAAATCAATAATATAATCCTGCATCTTGATCTTTGGAAGACTAAGTTTTACTACTTGCTTAACTATGAAGATAATATCTAAATTTGGTCTAAAATGCAGGCATAAAGTAGATTATATTAGATAGGTAGAAAAGATGACCTCTTAATAATGGATCTTTATTTTACCACTGCACATAAATTATATGAAAGTCATAATTAGTCATTCTTACAGAAGTATTTTAATTTATTTTTGGTAGTGTCTTCAGCAAACAGGAAATACATTAAAAAGTGCAAAATACTAAAACCCTACCTGAACTTATCATTGGTATTCTCAGGCACTATAACTTCCTCACAGATTTTTTCCAAGGCAGGCATCCAGCTGGTTGCAAGATGGCAGTTTTGTAACACTACCCAGGTTCCATCAGTAATAGCCTGGTAAATCATTTTTTCTGCTATTGGGCCCTGGCCCTGGCCAAGTGAAACTGTTTGGATGCTTGAGCTTCCCATGCTAACATCATCAGCAAATTTTAGCAAACCTATGATGGCAAGTTTTATATATGCAAACAAAGACAAAGTCTATTACAAAGTAGAATATGTTACATTCATCATTTTTATAATGTAATTAAAGGCAGAAAAGTCAACAAATATTTTACTCAATTAAAAAAATAAAAAAAGAAAACCACCTCAACAACCCAGAAGCAGCATCATATGCTGTATCAGTCACTGTGGCTCTGAAGCATATAATAAAATTTAGGGGTATAGTTAAAAAAAAAAAAAAAGAAAAGAAAAAAAACAACCAAAAAATTAGCCATGGTAAAGGGCTGACCTCTTCTCTGGCCCCAAGTGTTCAGTTCTAGGCTGCACAACAGCCCTTGACTTTCTCTAATGGATGGGTACAATTGTTTATGGGGGTTGAGCTGCAAACTGGAGCTGTAGATCTGGCTAAAAACAGACCTCCAGCTTTGCTATCAAAATCAGTGCTTTCTGGAAATACGTCCTTACGGTATGGCTCCATGTCACAATTCTATTGGCAGAAAACCAGATTTAAAAATAATCTGGGTGGTTATACTTTAAAGGACACTTAACAAATGTATTTTTAAGTGTGACCTATAAACCATTTAATTAATAACTGAGAGGGAGGAAACTTACTGGAGGAGGGATTGCAATAAAGACTGGGGCAAACCTCCAACACCCACTGAAAGAATTGTGATGCAAGTACAAATTATAAACTGGTCTGGATGCTACAATCTGTTAGATCCCCAAATTGCTGCTCAGAGACCGAGACACTTCATCACCACTGCTTCCATTCCACCCTCTAACAATTTTACTATCATTGTTTATATATGGGCAGATGCCAGTGTTTGATATTCCATCATTGCTGTATTGTACTTTACAGACATTTTAAAGGTCAAATGAGGGGGCCTACACTACTAACGGTTTAGTCAGACTCAGTGACATTTCACCAGATTAAAAAAAGATTTTTTTAATACCAATCTCACCTGCCATAGGATCAGCACCAGGTGATAATATAAAAATCAAAGGGGCACAACAATTTGAATCATTGTAACTTCTTACAAGATCAAATGTAGGCGGTTCAATAAATGTTCTTCCCATGTTTTCCACAATGAAGATCTGCACTGCCGGGATAATTTTGTCGGGTCGCAAACACCTGAGAATAACCATGCGATCCAACCCTATCAGTGAGCTCCAGGGGTCTGGGAAGGCTTCTTCATGGGGCCTGACAGAGTCATAGATTGGCTTCCACTCAAAAGAATTGTCTCTTACGTGTTCCATTAGTCCCTGGAGGTTTGTCAGGCAAGATGCACGTACAAGCTCAGCCCATGATTTGTTAGACAGCCAGTCTGGAGCTGGATTGGGGTGAGGATTATCAAGAGCAACACCTCCTGTCAGTAGGAAACGCCAAACTGCATCATCTATCTGGCCTTTTCCCTTCATAATGCCTACTGTTAGAAGGAAGGAGAATAACAGCTTGTCCTTTTCAAACAGCGAACGACAGACATTATTATAGATGCTTACTGTGAAATGGTTAGTTATATTTTTAATTCTCTCCTGTAGACGTCCACTCTTTCTGCTTTTAGCAATAGATTGAACATACAAGTTAATGAACCAAATCAGTGAATACTGGTACATAGGTTCAATGTTTGCCAGATCTGAGATGCAGAAGAAGACAACAGCTGAATGAATGGCAACTGGCTTATATCCCATTCGAGTAGAATCTATTTCCTTCTCAGTTACAGAAGCAATTTGTTGCTTTTCAGAGATTTCTGCAGATAACTGTTTGGATGAAGACAATATATTAATTGCTGTTTCATCCTCTAAGATGTTGCCTTCTGAATGGGAAAGGACCTCCAGGATTTTATCTTCTATTTCCTTTAGTTGCTTCTTATTGGCTGCACTTTCTATAATGAGTTGGTTTTTCTTTTCTTCTAGCTCAGGCTTTTCCTTTGCAGCTACAATCCCAAGAAGCTGGTCCTGAAGACCCAAAGGTGTAATCATGAAATTGAGTAGACAAACTTTCACAGCCACTTCAGGATAATAATGAGGATTTCTTAAGTGGGTTGTCATGTAAAACCTGAACTCTTTTGAATATTCAATTATATTTTCCCCTAATTTCATGTATTCTACCCCTTGTTGTTTGAATGTTTGCTTTAATAAAATAGGTTCTAAGAAAGCATCTAATTCTTCACCAATATTTTCTAGCAAGACTGGTGTTCCAAGCTGAAGAGCAGTTTCTAATGTCCTCACATAATGTGTGTCAGATAATTTGATAACTGACAGCTTGTTACTTTTCTCCATATTTTTTATCCACTTGTTAGCCTGCCGTTGAGGATCTATCATTAAAGCCCATCTTCTTGAGTTAGAAACAATTACACCATTGTCAATGGAAAAAGAATCAACTGGCAATCCAGCAATCTGCCATGCACGGATTTTGACTGGATCCCCTAACGTATTACTTAAGCTGAAGTCACTGGAGCACGGAATGTTCTTCTCAATGCACAGATCCTGCCACTGCTTTTGACATTTTAGGCGATAATCGACAGTAAAGGCTCCCAAATAAGCAACAGTTCCTGATGACAACAACACATCCCCTACTAGGTCTATGTACTGAATTCCTAATAACCGTGCAGCTTCTGTCCACCTCTCCTTCTCTCCTCCCAGACCGCTGATCAGCTGTTCCGCTCTCACAAGCTTTTGTGAGCAACGCTCAATATTGTTCTCTAACTCTCTCTTCCGGTTATTCATTTCATCAAACTCATCTTGCAAAGCTTGAAGGCGATCAACAACCTCTTTAAGTTCTGCTTGCTTCACTTGCAGCTTCTGCATTTGAACGTCCAGGATGGCTTCAGCTGCCTGCAAACGCTCGCGCTTTGGGGCAACCACTTTCTGCACCCGGTCATAGACCTCCATGGCTCGCACCCACTTGCAAAGGCCTTCGCAGGCAGATGAGACATTCTTCACAACCTCTGGCTGAAAATCTGGATGATTCATAAACTTCTCTCTAATTTTCTTCATTATAACAGGAGGAATATTATCCTTGTCAAATGACTTTAATCTGTCAAGGAACTTAATATCTGAAAGAAGTTTTTTAGCTGGCCCCCAGAAGTCTTCAATCATTTTACCTATATTGCAAATAAGACTAAAATCAGGCTCAACACATGCATGTTCAAACTGAAAAAATTCTTGGAGACATAGTATGAAGAATTAACATCAATGATACTGCAATGGAATTTTACTATCCAAAGACTATTAAATAGTTTGGGAAAATCATTGCCGGAAGGAATTCAGACAGGACCTTCAGCATCACTAACCAATGTCAGATTTATTAACTGCATGTTAATTCTAAATCAACCAAGCATATTCAGGGAAACAAATTACTATACAGTCTTTCTTAGCATAATCTATTAGATAAATTAGTAACTGTGGAAGTATTCCTTCTTAATCTAGGTAAGACCATTTTGGATGAAAGGCATTTACATAATTCTTATTTTTAATTATGAAGGGTTGAACTGTATAGGTATAAGGTAGAAGAAAAGTGAAAGTAAAAGGTCTCTTTCCTGCCTTGCAAATCCTGTGCAATCCCACATAACAACATTAAACCACACATTTTGTTAGAATATCACTTATGGCAGAGGTATAACTAGAATTCCCTCCCCCAGCATAACTGACAGTTTGGTAGCAGGGATTACAAGGGGAAACACAGGCAGATGGTGCACAGCACACCTCCAGTGCCCAGAGCTCCTCCAGGCAACGCAAATCTCAAGGCTGGGTAGAAGCAAGGGGAAGAGATGACTGTGCTGGTGGCTGGGATCATATTTACAGAGCTTGTACAACAGTGTCAGGCAAGGGCAGTACGTTAGCATGGCAAAAGCAGCTCTTCACTACTCAGTGTACTTGTCACTGCCAGCAAAATGCACCTTCAGTGCACACAGCTGCAGTCATGCCAGAAGCACCTCATCAGCACACCAGGGCAGACCCACACATTCCTGGGGCAGGGATAACAAAAGCTGGGCCATTACCACTGCCACTGGGGTCGGGTTTCCTCTCTGCTTTCACTGAGCGCATGATGCAGATACTCTCCATGACGAGCTTGACAGGACCTGGGGGGTTCTGCATGGATTTCACAAGAGTGATGTCAGAAGGATTCAGGGTGTTAAGGGCTGCCTCTGCTGCAGCCAGAGCTGGCAGAGCCTCTGCAAGATCTGCTTCACATTCATCCTGTTAAGACATTGGGCAAAAAGCTGTAAACCTTCACACAATACCAGGTCTGCAGCCTCATCACCCCAGCACAGCACAGCCTCGCAGAACCTCCTCCCTTGTTCTGTACTCATTAAATAGACTCTTCAAACACTGTGTGTTTCTAGGAGAGAAAACTACTGTCACAATTTGCACAGTTTAAAGAGAGAAGGTTTGTAGATAAATTAGTAACTTCCGTAAACTGCAGTGATAGTTAAAAAAGTCAGACAAGCTTTCAAAGTCTCTCTGGTTTAGCAATGAGAATTAAAATAAAGATTAGATACAGTTGTTCTCAGTTAAATCGTACAGTAAAGGATACTGTAAATGGATACTGTGTAGTATCCATTTAAGCTGCTTTATCATATACTCTGATCTCAGCAATTATCCTTGTTAAATATCACTGACTATCATATATTTCCAGCTAGCTACAGAAAAAATATTAAGGAATCTTGAAGCTTCCCACAGGAAATTCTGTGTTACAGACTTCTGGCTATGGCATTACCTCTAAAGTTATGCCTAAGTGGACTACATGCAGCATATGTCAAATTACCTCAGCTAACTCTACATTAACTGTCTTTGGGCCTGGAAAAAGTATAAACTCATTATTCAATCTGTTGAAAATGAGAATATATTAGTAGAGAAATAAGAGCTTTTGGAACATCAACTAGAAAGGGAAGTTATGCAGGAAGGTGAGATGCACTCAGACTCCAAACAGCCCAAATTTACTGTGTTTATATTAGGAGCGTGTCATTCATCAACTGCAATTTTGTTACTTTAAGTGCTTGGCCCACTCCATTAATACATCATCACATCATCACAGCTCCCTTTTACTTGGAACCCATGTGCTCCAGGCTCAAGCCCTTGTGTTCTACCTTAATACCCTGGGCAACAGCAGCTGCATCATTGGCCTCTTTTTCATCTGCTGACACTATTGCCTTTTTTGCATCTACTTCAACTGTTTCCTTTTCAATCTTCACCATCATTTTATCTGTTTCTGCAGACGTTTTAATCAGTTCAGGCTGCAGGTCAGTCAGTTCTTTCTGCATTTCTGCAACCTGATGAATGCAACAGGAAATCATGAAAAAATCTGTGCAAATATTGTGTGCATTTCACATCTTGATGTTTTAGGAATAAAGATTGGAAAATCCCATAGTAAAACAATCTAAAAAAAGGACATTTGATCTAAAGAATTAATAGTTCTCTAGTTTATTTTTACTAAGAGATGTTTCATTTAACTGATTAGATTATTAAAGGTATATTTATCATCATCTATGCAATACACTTGCGCTTTGAAGATTCATTAATGTCAATAACGAGAAATATATTGATTAATTCTATTTTTCAGATAATGAAAGTCCAAATAATCCTTTAGTGCACAGGTAGAAAACAAAATCCAAAAGAAACCTGGAATGAAACACAGAATTAATTACAACAGCTGCAAACTGGATCTTCTTCATCTAGCAAGTGTCTAGAAGCCCCTTTAGTTTATATCTTGGAAAGATCAATCCCTGGATCACATGTGTTGAAAAAGGAATTACTTAACTGGAACCTAATCAATTTCCTACTTGGAATCTACTCAGGAATTAATGTTTAATAATGTCTTACAATGTTTATCAATTTCTCCCCTATGTTGAAAAGGGGTCCACAGAGATGGATTCTCCATATAAGGTTTTGAGAAAATAATGTTTATTCCTTCAACATTTAATGAGTACCTTCATTTTAATTTTGTTTTCTATTACAAGCTATAATCCAAACGTAGAGATCACAGTTTCATCAACTTACTAAGCAGAAATCTAACATTTCCTGCTGGCTTTCTATAGCAAACTATCAACAGCATCACGAATATAGTGAAGAACAAATTAATAAGTTTCATTTTTGTAAGTCTCAGCCATACAGACCCCACAATGAAGTATGCATATGACAGATATTCAGCATTTTCATCTGAAACCTACTTGTGAAGATGCAAATTCAAGCTTTTCAAGTCCCACAAGATAACGGGTCCTCATCATGTCAACTTCTTCCCTTTTTCTATTCAGCAGGGTCTTGAAGGTGAGAATCAGTTCCACATAGGAAGTTGGTGTCACGTAATTGTGTCTGCGCAGCGTAGCATAGTAGCCAACAGAGAGTTCTCTCACACTTTCTTGGAAGTATTTGCACACTGACACAACCCTAGGGAAAAATTTTCCACATTATTTTGAAAATACAGTCCGTCTTTACTTCAACTCTCAAAAAATTATTCTAAGCTTGTGAAGTGCTATTAGTGTTAGGGAAGGCAGAAATGTATTTTCCCCATTATTAGAAATATTTTGGACTCCTCTTGAAGAGTGGCCTGATTTTCAGAAACATCAGGTACATATGCCTTGGTATCTCTGACTTGCACTGAAATCTCAGAGTTGGCTTAGCTTTGTTCATTTATAAGGACAGATCAAATACATTGGGGGCATGAGGGGCAGGGGAACAAACTTTTGCTTCATATGTTTCTTGAGAGATAAACTCATACTCTTTTCTAATGTCATCTTTGAGCTCGATATCCTCTAAAAACTTGTTAGCAACCATTTCCAAAGCATCTGTAGGCCAGGTTTGGAACCAATCAATGGTGCAGCAGTTTATCAGTGAAGGGAACATCCGTAATCGATTCCGAAATGCATCTCCAATAGGACTCATGGCTACAAAAATAAAAACATGATTGTTACCCAAGTTTCTTTGCAATTAAGAAGCAGAAAAACAAATAAACCTAAATAAAGACATTCTAAGAAATAATGCATTGGATACAGACCTAAGACAATATGCAAGTTTTTCTTCACTCTTTCAATAAAGAAATTGTACATAGCAAGGGGTGTGGCTTCAATTTTCCTGCTCTCCATCCTTGCTGCACCTTGCATTTTCTCAACAATTTCAGCTTTCTCATCTGCTGCAAAGATATTAGGCACATCCCCAGTATTTAAAAGCATGTTGATATCTTCTACAAATGATTCATCCTTTATTTGATTATCGCAGAACAAAAAGGACACATTGTTGTTACCAACACCTGTTTTCAGCATGACTTGTTTAATATCATCCTTCCATTCACTGATGCCATAGGACTTGGTAATTTCTATCTGGAAGAGCTCAAAGGAATTCATGAAGGTGGCAAGCTTGGTTGCGCTTTGCCGGCCGCTCCCGCCAACGCCCACCAACAACAGGTGTCCATTATCCTGTTTCAGTACCCTGCATATCCTTGAGATGTGCTCAATAGCAAACTGGAACATGACCAGGGACATTGGGGCCTTGCTGATATTGTTGTATTCCTCGAGGTAGAATTCCATCACGCTTGTCAGCTGCTTTAAGTCTCTGATTTCATCATAAATTTTGACAGAACTGCTTGGCTTTAAATAGTCTCCAAAGAATAGGCCACGAATACTATCATCAGTGACTTTTCCAGTAGGTGAGAGATGACTCAGTACCTAGGAAAAAGACAAGAATCAACAGATAATTCTAGCTATGAGAGAATTTTTTTCCTTGAAGGTGTAATAATCCTTATCTACATAGCATTAATACTGCAGAGAGCACTGTTTTTCACTGTTCTAGTTACAACCTTGGTCTGGAAAATAATACTGTCGGTTGAGGTGCAGGTTTTCACATATACATACCTAACAGAGAGATACTGCTGTCAAAAATAGGACTAGTTCTAAAAAGGCTTCTCAGAAAGGTACCCCTACATCCACTGGGTCATCCAAATTATTACCTTGGTGAAAGCAGAGATAAATGCTGTGCAAGACATTTATACCATTCCAGTTGGTCCTTTGTACCAATACAGAATCCCTCAGAAGTTATGAATCATTCTGATATGAATACATGATGCTGAATAGATTGTCCATACTTTTAAAATTCATTGATCAGAATATTGCAAAATGTCTCCAATACTGATTTAATCTCAAGGTTTAAGTGTTTCTGAAAATGCATCAGTATCATCTTGGTCCCAGCACATTACCCAAAAATACCTTATTCAAGTTCTGTTTGAAGCTATTTAATGTTGTTTCTTGTACCATCTCAAAGAAAATATTCTTGTCATCCTCATCAACCAAGCGATCATAGAAAACTCTGTAAACCTCATGAACCCAAAGTCTGATCAGTTTATCTCCATCCTGAAAATGTAAATACAAAAGAATAGGTAAATATAGCTCAGGCAGGATTTGTTCAGAAAGAAAAGGTTAGAAATGTCCATCTGGACCATGCTATACCTTGTACTAAACTCAGTGGGAATCTTTCAATCCCAAGCCATTCAGCACATGGCTCAGCATCTGCTAACTTAACTGGATTCCTCACCTAGTTCCCATCTTGTCCTTCCTGCCAACACAAACTGGGACTCTCTTGTCAAAGCATTTTTCTCTACTATATCAAATCAAATTCTATTAGCAAAATTACAGCTCTCTCCCTCAGAGAGAGACAGAAAATACATAACAAGGAATTCCAGAACTATTTTGATCTTAAACCCTGTAAATCTATTGAAATCACAGTTCACGTATTATAAAAATAATTTACTTTTTTCACTGCTCTCTCTTACATCAACATAATTAAAGTACAACTTACTTGCAAATGAGTGTGTGGACAGAGTAGAACTCCTTTAATAACCCTGGAAAAATCCCGTAGATTAAAGACATAGTGGGATTTTGAAGGAGTTGGGAGAAAATTATCAACTGCCAGTTTATAAAGCACTGATGTTGCTTGGACCATCATCTTACCCAGCCTTAAGAAGGAAAAGAAATACAATTTTAACTTCTACAGATAAATCACAGGGAAAAGAAAAGTGAGGTGCTACAAGAAATAGATCCCACTACCTCAGAAATGAAGTATCAAAGCCTTGGCCGAAGTGCCAGTCAGTAACTGCAGTAAAAATCTTGGTTAAAATGTCATCTTTGAAAGCACAGATAGAGACAATATTCAAGTGCCGTGTGAAGCGTCCTGTAACACACACAGAAGGATGCAGAGAGATTTAAATGTTGAAATATTTTTCCACCTTTCAGGTAGCATCTTCTAGGTTTGCCTGTCACTAAAAAACCCACTTGAATCTGGCACCAGCTTAATGATTTTGTTTCTGGCAAATTTTTGTCCTAGCTGTGAAGCAAAAGAAATATAAACTGGTTTACATTTTCTGTAAGTATTTAACTTGAAACAATTGCTTTGAATATGTAAAACATAAATCTCTATTAAAAGGCTGCTATTACCCAATTTAAAAGTTCAGCTCACCTCAGCCTTCTTGATTATGATATGACACAGTAAAAACCTTACAAAGTCAAGCATCTTGTTATTGGCTTTCACCTAAAAAGAATCAGTCTATATATGAATAAATTTTAGAAATTTAGCTATATCACAAGAGTTATTTTCATAAAGTCTCTTCAGAACACATACATTTATTTCTGTATCACAATGCCTGTAAGAAGCAAAGCAGCATGAAGTGCCTTATAACAATGCAGCTGTATATAGCCTATAATAATGTAGCTGCAACTACATCAGGGCTTTTATTTACAGAATTTTTTCATTAGAAAATATGACCTCCCTTATAGTGCTGTGACAGGAATCATGGACTTGCAGGTAAACATTCTTGTAAATAAATGCATGCAGCCTACCTTAGCAGCAAGAGATACAACTTCAGGAAAGACTTGCCAGAGACATGACAAACAGATGTATTTCCTCCCTTTTCCAAATAGAAAACTGAAATAATCTCCATTGCCAATTTTAGAATAACTTGTCATTCACCCTTTAATCAACACTAAACACATTGTTTCTAATGTTGATTAAACTCCCTCTGGTAAAGGTACAGATTTGAACTTGAATAGACCTGTACTTGGAATGACCCACTCAGTGAATGCACCTGTAGATCCACCAAGTCATAGACATCAAATTTGCCATCAGCAAACCTGAACCCACCCCTTAACCTCAGCCACTAGACAACCACTTGCCATAGTAATGTATTTCCTACCTGTAATGTCATTCCTGCCTCCCCCGGGGGGACCCATGGCTGTGACCAGCAGGACATCTATGATACTGATGTGGGATGCATCCTTCCTATCGTACCAGTGCCCATGATCAATCCATTGCCTGAGAAGCTCAATAGCTGGCTGGGCTCCATACACTTCCTTTTCAGGCATGTTTAGGTCATCTATGGAGAACACATGAATAAAAAACATCAGTGGCTAGAAATTCCGTTTTCTTCTAAGAAGGAAAAATAACAGAACTAGAGGTAGAAAAAGGCTGTGTGTGGTTATTCCTGCCTCCCATTGAACTAACCAAAATCAAATACCATTACACCTCACATGCATAATTAGGGGTGATAGCTTAACTTAGTGTGGCCGGTGATTTTGTTTTATTTCATGTCATGTCTCACTGCAACTCTAAGAACTATTCTGAAGACAACCACCACTTAAATTCTCAGCAAGAGCAGTGCTAATCCTGTGGTGATCCCTGTGGGTCCCTTCCAGCTCAGGAGATTCTAGGATTCTCTGGATGCCTGAA
Source organism: Anthoscopus minutus (assembly GCA_013399455.1). NCBI lineage: Eukaryota > Metazoa > Chordata > Aves > Passeriformes > Paridae > Anthoscopus > Anthoscopus minutus. The sequence goes on from VWYI01045430.1 coordinate 102,112, forward strand.
AAATGCACTGAGGCAATCCAAATTTACTAGTCTCGGTGACGCACGTCCTTTGCCTAAAGCCAGAATGAAAATCATTTTTTAAAAATGAAAAAATATGTCTTACCCACAAAAATCACAGCTTTTTTCCCTGCTGGAGGTCCAAATAATCCTTTTCTTCTTCTGTCCAGCTTGGACATAATAATATCCTGGGTCTGGTTAGCAGAGGTTCTTGCAGAGAAGTTGATGAAACTCGGGATGTATTTTTCCTTTGGAAGCTTTAGTAGAAAGTTGTTTGTTATAGCTGTTTTTCCAGTGCCAGTGGGACCCACAAAAAGCAAAGGGACACTATGCTCCACATATGTTTTAAGAAAAAACATTTGTCTGGCTGTTTCCATTGTTGGAATGATCAGCTCAGATACCTGTTACACAGGAAAGTAACGTAAAACATGAAAATCAAACATCTAATACCTTAATCAACATGAATATTTGCAAGCAACTACAGGAACCCTGTAGCACAAATGCATTTCCAAAAATTCTATTTGAAAACCAAAGATATGGCAAGGTTCTAGTAAATACTATGGGCTCAATTCTTGTTCAGGTCTTATCCAGTCAATAGTACAACCAGTATTACCTATAGAATGGTTCACAGACATTATATAAAGTCTGAAGAACTACAGAGTTAAGTATGCCTAGTTCTGTTCCCCTAGTGTGCAAAGGGAAAGGAACACTGGTATGGAAATTTTTTTTTCTCCTTCATTTTTTACTTATAATTAGCAGCTGTGGATTTGATACTGAGAAAAGATTTCCAGCAGCAGAATGAAATCTAATCTTACCTTTCCCATGTACTTAATAGACAAGATAATTGCAACTACGGTGGATAAAAAGTTGAACAAGCTTAAGTTATCTTGAAAGTTAATCTGAATATCTCTGATGTACTTCTTTTCCATTCAGTTCACATCTGCCATCAAAATCTGAGTGCCCCTATTTGGAAATAGATGGGATCCAGGACTCTGGGTACTGTTCCCCACATCCCAAAGTAAGTCTCTTTGCTTGCTTTCTCTAAGTAACTCAAACTACAGTATCATGAGATCAACCACTGAAAATAGAAATGAAGGAATGGAAATTCATGCTTTGGCTTTTTCTCACCATGGTTTCCCCAATATCAAATGCTGTTAGAGAACAAAGCAGAACCCAGATTTTAACCACCAGGCAACCTCAGGGCTCTGTGTTCACCTGCAGTGCCGAACTTCCAGAGTTAGTAGTACCAGAATTGAGACAAAAGCATGAAAGGGAGCTCACAGAGACTAATGAAATGTTGCAAAGCAATCATCAAACAGCCTAATACAGTTATTTGAACCTCTAAATTATTTAGTTAAAATAATTGTTTTCCATAATAAAGACACCAATCTACACCTTAGCCCCTGGTGCGATAACTTGCTCTTCCTTTGTGATGTAGTCTGTCCACATGCTCCACTGCCCGTGGCCACACTTATTAAAATAGAAGTCATAAACACTCCCTGTTAATTGAAAAACACAACATAGGAAAACCCACTGATTAAATTATAAAAATAAACTTCAGTAATTTTAGTGTGAGATTTCCAAAACTGTGAGAGAATGGGAGCTTTCTAGTACACAAGATACACCCCCACCCCCCTAGACCCACCTCCCCACTGCCATTATCACCTCCAAATTATTTTAGGTCAGATTCAGCCACAGTGTTTGAGTACAACAGGAGGCATATGCTACTCCTGGTTAAAAGAGCCAGGAAAGGGCACTCAACTGTGCAGCCCAAGGCTTGGCAGATGGTGGCTCTGCTGCAGACTCAACATCTGCCAGGCACACTAAGTGCCAAGCTTTCTTACTGCTTTATAAAGAACCAAGCAAGGACAGTTATGAAGCACCTTTTTCTGGGAAGATATTGTTTTTGTTAAGCTTCACATTTTTAGGGCGTGGGTTTTCCTCATTCATTCCATTGAGCAAGTTGCGGTAAAATGAATCAAATTTTCTTCTGCTGTCTGCATCAATGATCCCTCCAATTGTCCAAACCAAAGCAAAAAGGAAAAGGGCCTGCAGCCACGAGGTGATTTGATGAGCAGACATGGTTTCACTCTCTTCATCAGATTCCTTTATTTCATCTAAAACACATATTTTTAATTTTAGTTAAATGCCAGTAATAACCATAAATCCCAATTCAAAATGCATTTTTGCAAAAGTATTCTCCACAGTAAGGAATTCCTTTGGTATTTCCTTGCATCTTATAATCTACTTTTTTGTCCTGGGACATGGCAGAAAGAAAAGAAAAATTGAAATAAAAACCAGGTGGCTTAGGGTACTTACCAAGGAGAGAAGAATAGAGTTTCATCAAGCTGTAACTCACGTGAATAGAGGATGTTTTTACCATGACTTTGCAATGATGGTCAATAAAATCTAAACAGGGCTCAACAAGCCACATAAACAAGTCATTGACCTACCAGGAGAAAAGGAAACAGCTGTGTGACAATGCAGGACCTGCCACATTTCCCACTGTCCCTCAATTCACCCTCAGTCAAACATAAGGCATCAGAAATTGTCCAGGTTGGCAGAGGGATCAGGAAAGGGCCCATGTGAGACAGTACTGAAATGTTCACAAAGTCACATCATCACTCTCTATGGTGAAAACAAGTTGCTTTTACCACAGAGAAGTTTTCAGTGGGAATTCTGTTACCCAGTTACTAATCCAGACAGCAGAGCAGAAGCTCAGCCTAGAGAGCCTCCTGTCTTGCTTAGGCAACAACAAAATTATTACAACAGAATCAAAGATAAGGGTTTCATCCTTCCTTATAAATAGGCCCCCTGCAGGACCCAGCACAGACACTGCACCACAGCAGAAATTCCAGCATGCTAGGGCTGACTGGTGCCTGCAGAAGTGCCACAGCATGTGAGTAAATACCCACCATGGCTAGTGGTATCTGCTCCATTAACTCAAACTGGAAAACAAGACAGAAATCATGACCTGCCCTTTTCCCAGGGACTAGTACTCATGGAGATGCACTAAAGGGTGAGGTTATCTGTTGGTTAAGGAATAATTACTTTACTCTGATGAATTAAGAAAACTACAAATAAAGAGCTCCTCTAGTCTTGGCACTTTGGAATTTGATTCTAATTTCCTGCAAAAATTCAAAGGCAGTTTTCTCAAATCATATACATAAGTTTTCTACAGCTCCAATCCTAATATTATTCCAATTATTTTACTAGATTTTAATGCCCAATAATAGGGATTTTAAATTTTCCTTAAAAGCTGATTCTCACCAACACCTATTTTTATTTGCATTTGGAGAAAACACCATACAATACACAGCACAAAGAGCTCTCCTTCATACAAGCAATGAGGTTAAAAAGGCTTTGCAGACTAAACTGTTAATGGCAATAATAAAAAAGTTTTGATTCTGCATGCCTGCCTTCAAGTGGGCAAACTGTGAATGTCACCTTATAGTTAATCTTCTAAATTAGACCCGAGCAAAAAGTCTCGCACCAGCTGTCGGTGTCCTTCCTGCAGGTTTGGAGGCAGAGTGTTCATGTAAGAATCCTTCAGTGGCTTCCAGCCTAGCTGTTGTGGGTCCATATAGATCATACCACACCTAGGGAGATCAAACACCTGTGGTAGAGGAATACATGTGCAAGGTGGGACAGTTCAAGCTCGAATGCTCTCACATTACCTGCTGACAGTTGCTGGAGATGCCTGCTCTAGGTCCGCTGGCTCAAAGATTAAACTCATTTTTGAGCTCATCTGAATTATTTCACCACTCATTAAGCATAACTGGAAGAAGAGCATCACAAACATGGTCTAGTCATGTCAGTGCTGACAGTACAGTCAAAGCAATGTTTGTCATAAAAGCACTGTACATTCGACTTAGTGTCACTCTTCATTTATATCCTTCCAATACATGATATTTTATGACCTTGTCTCAACTTTTCCATGTCTTACTGTAAGGCTTGTAGAGACACAGAGAACAATGCTCTAACTTTAAATAACTCAGCAAGAAAAAGCAGTTATGACCTGCAGCTTTTTTAAAATTCATTTATTCTCGACGGAGTTTAAGCAAGTTCAGTTTTCAGTCAGAGAACTGAATCCATACATTTCAGTTTCCTAAAAGGGTCAATAAAAAAGCCTCAATCATCAGTGTAATTTCAATAAAGATGGATCAAGACAAGGCTTCTAGGGAAAAGTAATGGGTTAATATTATAACCATCTAACTCATACAACTGGGGAAATACAGCAATGCTTTAGGCACATCAGCCTTTCCTGAATTTCACACCTCCTTTGTCTACTGTAGTAACAATATTGCTGCTACTAAAATTAAGTATGTTTATTCAAGGATGAAGTTACAGTCAAAAATTAGGCTACCTTTTTATTATCATCCAGCACAGTGTTCATGTTCTCTATCCAAACTGCATCCACAGGGCCATCAAAAATAATCCACTTGCGATCGTCCGTGGTAGAAGATGCTTGTTCCCTGAAAGCCTTTGCAAGAATTCCATCTGACCACTCGTGACTTACAGGATCAAAACTGCCATACAACTGCCCCATAGTAATGGCTTTGGGATTAATAACTTTGTATTCAACAGCAAATTCATCCATGGCATTCGCTGAGCAAAAAGGCAAATACATGAGCTTGAGGATTTTATAGGTTAGTTTTATTCAATAGCTGAACAAGATGATTCCTGAGGATTCTACTCTAGCTGCTCAAAGCAAAAAAACCCAGATATTTGGCATCTAGTTAGCAGTAAATAAGAAATTTCCTTACTTGTAAAAGGCAAGCAAGAAGTCTGCTGTAAAAAACACATGAAAAAAAGAAAAAGCAGAGCAGCATAGATTTCATGTATTTATGGGAGCTGCTTACACATATGCTCTCAGAGCTAAGTTTTTCAAGAGTATTATGCACAAATAAAATGCCTAACAAAATTCAGAAAAGCATAAACACATTATGTTTGGTTATGTATATTTAAGTATGGCTTACTG
>VWYI01045431.1:8140-29571 GCA_013399455.1 Anthoscopus minutus
ACGGTGCCGGCGGCGCGGGACCCCTCAGGGCGGCCGTGCCTCGGGGCCGCTCTCGCTGCGGGGCGTCCCCAGGAGCCGCAGGGACGGCAGAGCCAGCGCCGTGCCGTGAGGGCTAAACGCCGAGCGCTGGGCTCGGACATTTGGTGTGTCGGGCAGCGGGTCCTGCCCGGGGCCGCGAGCCAGGCTGGTGCCGTGCCGGGGCCCCTGACAGAGCCGGCCCCGCGAGGGCTCCGCGGCGACCGTCTGCTGTTGGGCTCTATGAGTTGAGGTAGTGCGATAACAAACATTTTATTGCTTGTCATCAGCAGTGCCAGAGTTAAAACCAAGACGGTGATGCCCGAGATTGGCCGGTTTCCGAAGTTTTTACGTTCATTTCTCCTCTCGCTCTTCCCACACTGTTTCACACTTCTGAAGGGATCCAGCACCAGCCCGTGCCTGCCCCGGCTCCTTCGCACCCTGGGGCCTGAGGGGGCTGCGGGACTGCCCCGTGTCCCCTACAGCCCCGCGGGGATCGCTGCTGCTGACAGCTGGGGTTGTCTGCCGAGGAGCTTAAGGAAGGAAATGTTTTCTTTCCTAACACAGGCGATGGAGTTTGAATGTTGGGATCTGTGTCTGCTTGAAAATCTTTTGCTCTGTGAACAAACTGCCTTCACAAGAATGTCAATGAATGAGGTCTCCTCTGCTCTCACTGCCTCCCAGGAAAGTGGTCACAGCTCCAAGCCTGTCGTAGTTCAAGAAATGTTTGGACGATCCTCTCCAGCACAGGGTGGGACTGGTGAGGTGTTTGTGCTGGGCCAAAAGTTGGATCCTCATGGGTCCCTTCCAGCTCTGCATATTCTGTGATTCTATATGACATCAAAAAGCTAAATCATAGGTTGGGAACGTGGGCTCTTTCCTCACATTTTAACAGCCAAGGGTTTATTGATGGAAATGCCCAGCTTGTTACTTGTTTATAAGAGAACACCTTCCCAAGACCATTTCTGTATTCAGAGAAGACCCCTGTGTAGGTGACCTATTCTGAAAGTGCATAGCTTAGAAAATTTTCATAAGAAGATTATGTGGTGACTGACAACATCTATCAGTGGAGTCAAACAGTGAGGCAGTGGAAATTGGTTGTGGCGGGCTGGAACAAGCAATGTCTGGTTTTTCACCTCAGTGAAGGAAGTTGGAAAGTTTCTGTGGTGACATGAATCTGATTTTCTTTGACTTTGGAATGAAAAGTATGACCTGACAACTGGCAAGCCTTTGAGAAAATCCATGGACTATTCTTAGAAAGCTGATAATTGCAAGTGATTTTACTTTATACTGCTGCTTTAATAGAAAGGCTTACCGATTTTTGGAGGCTGAGGCTTGTTTCCCAAGTTGATCTGCTGCTGTTTCTGAAGGAGCTGTGTCACTAATCGCTTCTAAAATGTCCTTTTGTTTAATTACTATGTGCTTTTTATAAGAAACTTTACAAGAAGAGTTACTTTTTGGACTATATAAACAGTACTACTGTTCTCCTTTTAAAGACTAGGAAATATATGCAAGGACTGGAAACAAAGTTTCAGGTGTTCAAAAGTAACCTGATGTATTAGGTGTTTCTGCTAAGTGCCGTAATTGATTGCTTCATAGCTTTGTTTTTCACTTGTGGCAACTCATGCATGTTCTAGTAGGTTTCTCTGAAAGTCTCTACATGTTAGCCTTATGCAGACATTAAAATATATTTTGAGAAAGTTTTCTATGATAGTCTATTGCTTTTGTAAAAGCTAAAAAAAACTTAGTTTAAATGTCATTAAAAAGGTACAAAAGTCAAGAAATGTGTGAATGAATGGTGTTTCTGACTGCTGAGTTTCAGGAACCTAATGAAATTTAGGCTCAATTAACCTTTACAGAAAAAAACCACACAGTCTGTTAAATGAATGACACTTAGGATAATAATGCACTTGTTTTCTTTGCTTGCGGTAAAAATGTTGGTTTGCTCTGAAATACGTGTATAATCTTTGTGGTGTTGTGAGGAAGATAGAAATCGCAGCCAGTCCTCTTCTACTGATTAGTGAGCAACAGAGCATGCTGCCTGTGAGGTGATGAAAATTGTTATAAATGAAATCAGCCAATTTTATCAATAAGGAATTTATTGTAAAATTGCAATGTCAAAATTTGAGATAGCCACAAGCAAAATCAGTGTCGAGGCCGGGATCGGCACTGGGTGAGCCACGGATTCGGCCTCTATCCCCCACAGGTTCACGAATTGGCCCTCGAAGAGCTGGTTCTTACACAGTTTTCCAGCTGGGTGTTGAACAGCCTCAGTCTTTTGTGTCTTTTGTGTTTGTTACATTTTCATATCTCTGCTGTGGTCAGTTGATCAGGTTTCTGAGCAGGGAAGGGCGTTTGACTGGATTTTCAGGAACTTGGCTTTGAGATGTGCTGTCCTGAGGAGCTAGATCAGATGTCAGGTGTCAGGTCGTTGTCAGCCTCGTTCTGCTGGACTGGGCCCTTCTCCTCTCTGTGCCACCTTTGTTCTCTTGTAAATGAGTTCTCTCCCTGAGTTCCTGGCAGAAGTTTTCGCAATCCCCGGGCAGTTTTATATTTCTTATATATGAAAGGTTTTATACCATGTTTCTTTTTTACAATAAAATGCGAATTATTTCAATACATATATCACAAAAATGAATACTAAAATTCAATTAACTCTAATAATCTTCTTTAAGTCAACTGATCAGTAGCTGCAGAAATTTTTTTTTACATATTCTGGCCAGTTTAGAGGGCTTTATTAGGGCAAATGCTAGGTATTTGTACATATGTGTACTCTGCCTGCTGATAACAAATATTTGGTTCTGTAATTGTTCTTTCTTTCTGAAAGCCAAGAGGAACTACTAAGTGACTATACTGATTTAACAGGTAATAAGAAGGAAAAACCTAACAGGAAAGCTCCAGAAATCTCTCCTTAGAAGAGGCAATCAACAAACCATTAAAGCTGTGAAAAGCAGAGGAACTTTAAACCATTTTATCTTGCTATCTAGTTTCACATCTGGAGCATTTTGAAAAAGGCTAAAAGAGCTGGCACCAGAGAACCATGGGGTGAAACCTCAGCTTTGAACCAGTAAAACCTTTTGCAGCAAAACCATGAATGAACTGCCACATGTCTCTGTAGCTTAGAAGGACAGGATATTGATTATAACACCTTGCAGTTTCAGCACCAGATCCTGGTCGGTGAGTTGGATCCTTGAGGGCAGCACTGTGCCCTTGCCTTTGTGTGGGGCTGTTGCCAGAAGGAATAGGCAGCCTTTGTGGCTGGGCAGGCTGTGCTTCCTGGGCAGCTGTGCTTCCATGGGCTTCTGGCACAGCAGAAAGCTCAGCTGCCTGCCCAAGCAGGGGACCTTAAAAATGTCTGTTTGAAGGGCCCTGTACCCTTGCCCTGAGAACTGAGGTTAAAGGTTGCCATTTTCTCAAGATGCTTAGCGTTACTTTCATAGGTGCTTTTTTCTGGCATCTCTGCCAGAATGTACTTCCTCATGCAGGTCATGAGCTCGTGAGCAGTTCAGCCTGGTTGCTTGCTGGGCACATGGGGTTTTGGGTGCAGCTGTGTTGGTGATGAAGGATGGTGGCTGTGTAGCAGCAGCACATGCCATGTGACACTTGACTTCATGCCATGTGGATTAAAAGTTATGGGCAACAGGATGCAGCCAAGAAATTGTGCTAGCAACTTAATATAGAATTGTAGTCCTGGACCCCTGTAGAGAACTTAATTTTTCTCATTAGTCCCTGGATGAATTCTTTCCCTAAATCCATATAAAGAACATTGATTTACTGATTCTTTTCCCAGGGTGTGCATAATAATTTGCTTTCCTTTTCAAAGTTTTAAGTGTTTTACTATTGCTGAAGGATTAAGCAGGTGGCTGTTTACAACACAAGTTTTCAATATGCCCACATCCATAGCAGAACACGAGTGTAAAACAGCAGTGAGCCAGAAACCTGTTGGAAAAGACAGCAGTGACAAAGGTTGCCCACATCAACTGCCAAAAAACGCTCTTTCTTTATTCCTTTTTTTTTTTCAGGCTGAGTGCCTGCCTGCTACACTGTGCTTTTTGCATAAGGGTGAAGAGAGAACTTTTCTCTATTTGTGGTGGTGTTGGCTTATTTAGGTTGCGTATTTTGTCCTATTGTTAATATAGTTTCAAAATGAGCAAGTCAGAGGGCATATAGGTTCTAATTAGTAGTTATCTGAGGCAACTCTCAGAGCAAAACACTCATTTAAATTGTTTTGGATCTGAACATACTGTATCTACTTGAGTGACAAAACATTAGAAAGCAAAAAAGCCAAAGTTCTTTGTCGGAAGGCAATTGCTGCATAGCAACTGCATAGAGAGGATGCAGTGAAGCTTGAATGTATTCTCTTTTGTTGCTATTTTTTGTCCTTTTTTCCTTCATGTTCTGAAATGTACAGAAATTATTGAAGTTGTTGGAATGAGTTATTTAATTCATTGCTGCTTATGCCCTAAAATAAAAAAGAAGAAAATAATGCAGTTTGAGTTTTGTATTTCTGGAAGAAAAAAGGAAATTTAATATGCTATTAGTGAAGGGATGCTGTGGCTGAGTTTTCCAATGAATGTGATCTTTGATATATGGAAAGGTTAAAGAAATATAAAGATTCTCCATGATAGAAAATATTTTTCCCAGTCTCACTCCATTTTTGTATCCATCTAAACAAGTTTCTGTTGTCTTAAAATATAAGCAACCTTACAAAACCAAAACTTACAATAACTATTAAAACATAATTCAACTTTGGATTTAATGGAGTCTGTGAACAGCAGCTGGGAAATAGTTACTTGGAAGAATAACTGTTTGTTGTGTATCATTAAATAAAACAGTGGGCTGGCTGGTTTAACAAAAGGAAATTTGGAGAGTAATGGTATTATAAAATGTTTCTTAATTGCTAATAAACTTGTGAATAAGGTTTTCCATGTTGTGTAGTGTCTGTGGAAAGCTCATACAAAATGTGGGAGACTGATCTGAACTGTGCTTTGGATGTGCCCTGTGCAAGTGCATGTTACAGGGGTTTTACAGCCCTACAGCTGGCAGCTGATTTGGGCCTTCGGGGCCCCACTGCAATGGGATTGCTGTTACCCTTGTGTTTCATCACACTTTTGTAGCAGGACAGAAACTTGTAGAGCATTAGAATTGAGCAAGAATACAAACAGGAGAAGGCCACCCAACAGTGGGAAGTGACATCAGTGGGAGGGACTCATAGGAAGCCTTTCCACTTTAATGTGGATGAGTCCACCCCAAAGGGTAACTAAATCAAGCCCAGGTGCAGGTGGATCAGTTACTCATTGAAAGCATCCTACTCTCCATCACCTTTCTCTATTGTGTTCAGTCTCTAAGCCAAAGGTGGAAAACAGTGTCCTTTGTATTTCTAGTACTATTTTCTCTTGTACATCTGTTTTCAGAAGGCTGTAGTAGAGAAAGACACGTGAGTATATGACCCCTGTGTGACTCCCCAGTACCTGCACAAGAAAATGGGGGAGGTACATTTGAAAAGAAAAGGCAGAATCTTTTTCTCTATTTCAGTAAAGTAAGAAAATGTCCTGAGTAGCTTTTATTGTGGGTAGCTACTGTTATAAACGAATCAGTCGAATTAAAATTATAAATGGAATTTATTTATTTTAATAATAAATTTGCGAAAAAGCCACCACCAAAAGAAATAGTGCCGAGCCCGGGATGGACACAGTGAGCAGAGCGTGTGTCTTTTGCCTCACAAGCCCTCCTCTGCTCAGAAATTTTGGTTTTCCAAAGTGTCCTTTTATATAGTTTTTCTGCCCTTAGGCTGTTCCAAGGTCGCTCTACTTCTTTAGACTTTGAAACATACTCATGGTTGTCATCTCCTTCTCCTGGTCTGGCTGAAAGGTTTTCCAGAAGAGAAGAATGTTTGATACAATTTTCGGAAGCTGGTATTGAGATTCGAGTGTCTTGAGGACTCCCCTATCTCATCATGGTTGTCGATCCCGGGTGTTGATGGTGGTTGTTGGTCTGGGCCATCTCCTCCAGGAACCATTCCCCACCTATTCTTCAAATGTAAATGGATCTCTTCTTCAGTCTTGGTTTTATGTCGAAATTCCTGGAAATCCTTTTTAGTTTACTAGCACAAACCATGTCTTAATTCCTTATGTGTTACACTTTCTGTACTGGTTTGAGAACAAAACCAGTGAGAGACTCCAAGTCAGAAATACAATTTATTAGGAAATAGAAAGAAAAGAAAGAAAGCTACTGACAAAGTCAGAATACAACCTGATAGCCTGTTGGTCAGGGTGTTGGCAGTAGTCCAGTGGTACTAGATGAGCCTGGTCTTCCTCTGAGAGTCCGGTGAAGAAAGGCACCTTGGTGCCCCAATTCTCTGGTTTTTATCCAGGTAGAGGGGCTTGGCTCCTCCCCCCTGGATGGAGCATTTTCCAATGGGATGATGTAAGCTTATCAGTGGACTCAATGGCCCATCAGCAGAAAACCCCTCCCTAGAGGGAGGATGGGTCGTGGGAGAAATAAGGAAATTGTCCTGCTGGTTTCTTATCAGCTGGCTTATCAACACAAGATTGCATCACTTCCCCTCATTCCAGTTCCAGCAGATGGTGATAGAATAACACACTTTTGATTACATTTTGTACTGTAACCCATGACACTTTCTGATACCAAAAACCCTATGTTACAGAATTGAAAGCCCAAATCACAATTTATTGGCACGAATTACATCTATATATATTACACTACTCTTCTCTGTAATAAGGGCAACAGGAGAGAGGTTCCCTCAACTGTTCTGGCATTATGTTAAAGATGCTCATGGAATCATAGACTATCCTGAGTTGGAAGGGGCTCCAAAGGATCATTGAATCCAGCTCCTGGCCTTGCACAGAACACCTCCAAGAATCACACCATGTGCCTGAGAGCATTGTCCAAATACTTCTTGGACTCTGGCAGGAAATGGTGTATACCTTCTGAATTCTACCATGTATTGCATTTGTTGGGCATGGGAAGAGGCATAGGTAAGGGTGAGTGTGCTGACTGATGCAATGGTTCCATGATCCTCTGCAGAATCTGAGAGTTTTAATTCCAAAATTTAGGAATCTCAGGAGATTCTATAGGCAGCATCACTGAGATTCGTGCTCCTCTAGCGGGAATGTGGGTCTTATACACAGTAGGGGTTTCCCTAGTGTTCATAACTCCTATAAAGACAGTATTTTGACAATGCACAGGAAATTCAGGGCTAGCTGCTTCACATCCTTTGAACAGCATGCTTTTATCTGTAGAATCTTGTGACTGGAGTGTTTGCTGTCTTTTAGGTAGATAATTCATCAGGTATGAACTGCTAGATACTTATATACCATTAGACACATAAATATCTGTGCAAAAACTCTATTTCTAAATTTCCATCTACATGAAATGGGTCATTTGATGTTCAAATTCTATCTTCCCTTCAAAGATATTTTATGACAACTCATAAGTAGATGAGTGTAAGTAAATTATGTGAAGAGCTCTTTGTGAGTTTTTGGTGAATGAGGTTTCTGGAGGCAGAGTTATTGAAGGAACCTGGTTTGAATTAAGCATTAGTTCATTTTGGTGTGTTATCAGAGTATCTTGAAATTCAGGGTGAAAGGGGATGAAAGGATCAGTTTCAGAATAAGCACTTGTTTTATGCGTCTTTTTAAAGCTCTGTGACAACACTGTAGTATTTCAACATTTCACCACTATCAAAAGCAAAAAGATTTTCTTAAATCAACAATCTAAATAGTGCCTATTGACTCAGGCATTTAGCTTGAGGTTCACTGGAACTTTTTATATCCTTTACAGAGAGAAGAGAACCACCAGGTCATTTTGCTCTTCATTGCTACCTAGCCTGCCCTTCCCTATTCTGTATATGTATGCTAGATCCTTTCCTTCTTCTTGCACCACTTTTTCAGCTAAACATCAGCATCCTAACTTTACACCATTTCACCAGTCAGCTGAAATTGTCCTGAATTTTATCCCTTGCTTCTGCGCTTGGTGACTTTTTAGTCTCTGTTTGGCCACTCAAAGTGAATTATATTGGTCCTTGCATATATTCCAGGGGAATCACTTAGAAATTTCTTTCTGGCTTGCCAGTGCATTTTGAATAATTAATTCAGGAGGGGCAGGGGTTTTTTTATTATTATTTTTTTAACTAGTTACACAGGTAACATGACAATTAAAACTTGGCTCTTATATTTTCTTGCTTTTGGCAGAGTTAAAAGCTCTAGTTTAAAGGAAGCTTGTTCATCTCTACCACTTCCTGTTTATCTACTGCAAGAAGTTCCCTATCAGACATGCAAAGCACGACTCACATAATGCCCTCTCTCTACGAACTCTTGTCACAGAAGCACACTAGATGGCACTCTGTATCTGTATTCTACAGTAAATGTGATCTCAATTGCCTCCTCTGATGATTATTGTCAGTACTTACTTTTTGAAGGCTGGCATCTAAGTTTAAGATTAAAATTACTGTAGCTGTAAAAGTCTTGTGTAAGTGGGTTTGGATTCATGTCGTTATTAAATTCACCCACCTCCCCATCCCCAGTAATCTTTCAGCATGTATTTGTAAAGCACAATTTTATGTATGCCACTGAGGGAGTAATCCAGCTCTGTGAGGGCAGCTGGGACATGTTCCAGTGTTGCCTTTGTAATGCACTTGTGTATCCATGTTTGATGCACGAAGAAGCAAAATAGGAGGAATGGAGGAGGGGGATCATTTTGCCATGTGTTCTCCCAATATGGCTCAGGTGTAATTTGAATGAAAGCATGAAGCTTGAAGAGACCAGCCATTATTACCATGATCCATAGGTCCATAGAAAAGATATAATCTGTGCTAAAGACTTCATATAACATTAGTTTTGCTAATGGCATCAGCTCTGGAATTCTGTTTCTAGTTGTATTTAAGTTGCCTGAAACCATATCTACTGCTTCATTTTGATAGCATCATGTGACCACAGCTTGGATCTATTGCTCATGCTGGGTGCTTTGTAGGCTCCTACAATGGTTTGGGAAGTGGAGTCTGGACCCTGCTTTCCCTGGGGCCCAGGGCATGTCTGTGTGGCTCTGTGGGTGTGCTGTGGGCCTGTAATCAAGGTGCTGGGGAGGGCAGCTTTCTGCATGTAGGGGGCAGCTCGGCTGCCAGGGGAAATCTCCAGACTGCTGCTTCAATGATTTACCACTGAGACATGATGGGGTACACTGCAGTCTCCTGCCTTTTAGAATACTGTCTTCCTGATAGTTGATTTTGTTAAGGCAAAGTCAGTGGTGATTACCCTTTCTTGGCTTTGCCTTCAAAGGGCAAAGGGCTTATGATGCCAAGTTAACTTCATTCATCTAGGATTTAGAGCTCCCTCTCAACTCTTCCTGACCTATGAACACTCCTGAGTCTTCCAGGACAAAATAAAACAAGTTAGCTGAGCCACCTGGCAGTAGTTTGAATGAACTTGTTTGATTTTGCCCTAGAACTGACTAGAAGTGCTTACACAGCCAGTTACTGGGACTCAGCTGTAAGATGTTAAGAGCAGAGAAACAGAAAGGAACAGCTTTTTAAAAGGCCTGTGAACTGGGTGCCCTGGGTGAGAGGCTTTATATTAGCCTGCTCATTTTCCCTGGAGGAGATAAGGTGTGCTTCTATGGCCTGTTCTACCAGAGGAATTCAATAAAAAGCTGTCATGTCTTGGCTGTACCTTTCCTGCAAAGGTGTTTCCTTACCTGTGCAGCACAGATGAGATTCCTGGAGCTAAGGTGTCCAGGGGAGCCACACAATGTGCTTTACAGGGCTGCTTGCAGTGGAGGCTCCATTGTAGAACCTTATTTTGTTGTGTGCTTCAGACAATGGGGAGGGTAGTTTGGTGCACTAGGTTTTCTAACAGCCTCTGAAACGCAAAAATACTTTTCGTTCCCACTTCTGTAAATTAGCTGGTGCATCTATTGGATCATGGAATAGTAAGGAAATTATAACACTTTTTATCTGTACAACATCATAATTTTCGACAAGAATGACAAAGTTAGAACATGTATCATGCTCTTTACTTAATGTGTTGGTGAATATGTGCACAGAGAACCTCAAATAAAGCAGACTTCCTGGTTGTCCAAGAGCAAATCTGTCTGCAGGATGAAGAATTGTCTTGCAGACAGAAATCTGTATTTGGTTTAAGTGATGTAAGAACCTAATAATAAGAGAAAGGCTTCAAAAACTGCTTTGTCACCTTTTGAGCAGTCATTATGACTGCTCAACACTTAAAAGGCTTCCAAAAAATGCTTCATCATTATGTCTGCTTATAATAATCACTCTTGACCACCTGAAAACTACGTGTGGTATGAGCCGTGGGTAGCCCACCTTGAGGCCCATTAAAAGGATGGAGAAACTGGTGCAAAATGAGGAGGGGAAAGCGCGGGGCAGAATCCCTGACCTTTGCCTTTCCGCCCACCCCCATCGCCTGCTGTGAGACGTCCTGGTGCCTCCGGGAGCGGACGCCGGCTGCCTGAGGAGAACCCCCCGCTCCTGCACCCTGGGCCGCAGTCCCGAGTGAGCTGTGCAGCCCCTACCCTGCCCCTGCGTCCTGCGGTGCGAGCAGCCCCAGGCCGGGCTGCAGCCATCGGGGCCCGCGCCTGCATCTCGGATGATGGGCTGCCGCATCCCAGCCGAGCGGCTCCAGAGGTCGGACACAGCAGATCAGACTCTTCAAACATCAGGGAAAAAAAGGCAAAAACGACTCTACTACACCTCACCCTGTCTTAGCAGCACCGAAGTACAGTGTGGTGGTGACCTATCCTAAAGTAACCTTGGCTTTTTCTAAACTTTCCTCTTTCTTTCTCTCTCCTTCCCTTATATTAAATAAAATATATCAATTTTTTTGCATCAACATTTGATGTCGTTTGGTTTTAATCTAATTTTTGGGAGTATTTTGAGCCTTCAAAGTTAGTTCTGTTTTATATATATAGAGACTTCGCTTTCTTTGCTCCTCTGGGTTTAAATCGGATCGTAACAACTGCATTGTGCTTACAGCTCACACATGTCCCCTCCAGTACTTATTAAATGAGTTCACAGAAACTACCCTGTAAACCTGCTGGAATAATTTTTATGAAATAATTTTCTCTGGTAAAGAGGGAAAACAGAGCTGCAAGGAAGTTAAAACCTGGGCTTGGCTTCCCCACTAATGACAAACTCAGGCCCCAGAATTTGCTGAGACAGAGATGACAGGCTCTTGCAAGTACATTGGGTCATTCACCTACCCCTCCTTTCTGGTTGCTGTAGGGTATGGGTGCACTCAGACAAAAAGGATTGGTTGCTTTTGAGCTTTTTTGTTGCTTTTTTTAGCTAACACATAAAACAGAGCAGGAGTGAGATGTAGATATACCTGTTGCATTCAAGTGCACTAAACCAGCACCACCAGACCTTTTTCCCCTCACCCTGCTTGAAGAATATGGACTGTAAGAGTACTGCAGCACTGCTGGTTTTCTGTCAGTTCTGGGTGGCCATTTTTAAGCTGTGAATGCTTCCCAGTAAGAACAATTTGTGTTTAAGGAAAAGCTGCATGGGAGGAGGGATGCTGTGGATAGGTAGTGAGCCCATTCACTCATATCTATGTGCACCAGCCGAGAGAACAGGGAATGAAGCTCAGATACTGGTGCAAAATGTGATATAGGACAAGTTTCTTACCTCTCTGCACTTGGTTGACTACCTCTAAAACAGATGTCTCCTTCCTGTTGCAATCTGCCTAGAGACTTGTATGGATGACATTATCCTTTGGTATTATCAGTGGACCTTTTCAAGAAGAAGAGGCACAGGATGCCTTTTCTTTCTGTAAGGCTTTGGTAGTATCATTGCAGGGGTAGGGGATTTGCTGTGGAGTGCATTCAGATTTTTCTCCTGCTTGCCCTTTTCCTTTGGAAGAGATGTTTGGGTGTTTGATGAAATTCAGGAGGTGGATGGGTGCAATGAGACTTTTTGGCTGCACATCTCTGTAGAGTTACTGAGAGTGCAGAGGGCCCTCAATCCAAATAGGGAGCAGCCTGCACAAATGCAAGTAGAAGCAAAAGTTTCTCCAAGGCAGCATACTTCTTCTTTCTGGAGCTACTCGCCAATAGAGAAGAAGGTTATATTGGAAGCAGCTGAGCTATTCTGTGTGTGTGCATTTGGCTAATGATGACATCAGCCCCATGGAAATGCAGTTTCAGCTGAGTGTTTGTATTCACATGCTGTCTGCACAGTACAGTAAGGAAACGGGAGTTTGTAAACTATGAAAGGTTGTGTCCCTAACAGAACGGAGGACCAGAATCCAGAGCTCATCCACTACTGGTTATCTCACAGATCTGCTTCCAGTAGTATTCTGTGTGTTAACAGAGCAAAGGCTTTTTCACCATAATTTCAGTGGCTTCTTTCTGCCTTTATTCAGTATTCTGCCTTTACTGCTCTTTTCTTGATATCCTGCATATGTGCTTACATGCCTCCTAACCATCTTCATACTCCTTTCAAATTTGGAAGATGTGGTCGGACAGGCACACACATAGCATGACAGCAAATTCTCATTTTTTGGGTAAATCTTGCTCAAAAGTATTCAAGAGCAGCTAGTGCATGAATCTGGCACTACATGATGTATAGTGTTGGAAATATTGATAATTTAGACCTTGTCTGATAGGACAACTGTAATGGCTCTCTACAGGACAACAGTCTGTTCCACAAGTGCTGTTAATGAAACGTGCTTAAGTGTTTTCTTGAACTGGAACCATGGTCTGTACTGTGGCATATGGAACCTTTTCAGCTGGAAAGTCTCAGATTGTTGCATGAAGTCCTGTAGTGTTTTAGGAATAGCTCAGGAAGCTGCTGACAACTCAGACAAAATGGTGTTTTTCTACCTGAATTTTTGGCCATTCAAGCTGAGCTCAAACCAAATCTTTGGGGCTTTGGGGAAGCCAGTGACAAGTCAAAGAATCTTATTTAAACTGATTGTGGCTGAATGCTGCACTTGCTTCTGAGGCTTGACATATTCTAATTCACAAACATCTGCTTCTTTCTGCTGACTGTTCCTAAGATGACCTCTTGAAGAAAAGGGAGCAAGCATAATTTTCTGCTGTGCAGGTGATTCTCAGTGCAGGTGTGTGCAGAAGGCCAGAGCCAAGATGAACACCTGCACACTTTTCCTACTTCTCTTTGGTTACCCAGCAGTGATTGCTGATGGTGCCATGTGGTGCATGGATTTCAGGGTGCTCAGCTCCTAAAATCTAAAGGGCATGCTTAAACACTTTGCCTAGTCTAAGAACCAACATGTATCTAGGTGTTCTTTCTGATACCTGATGTTAAGTGCTACCAATATTTAACAACACCTAAACGCTAGTATTTTCATTTCTGCAATTTCTAGTCACATTATTTTCTATGTTTGTGTACATATCTCCTGTCTGTTCCTCCCAGTATACCCACCATGCCATATGGACAAAGTGTAAGTGGACCTGGGTAGTAGTTTTTTTTTGACTAGAGGCTTCCTGTAAGCAGCAACCAGAGGGCCTAGCCCACCCCTGTGGCACAAGCTTTTAAAGTCCCATTATTGCTCTGAATCACACCTTCATCTCCACACCCTGAGTCATATATTAAAATAAAACTGTGGGAAATAATAAAACCCAGTTATATGAATGCATTTTTTATTATAAGAGTTCTTTTTTAAAATTTTTTTTTATTACTGCTTTGAGGTTAACTCATCATCTTTTGTTATGTTCATTACAAAAGGGATTGCTTTAGTCCCTATTAACTTGAAGGGAAAGGAACAGAGTGCACAGACAGAACAGTTCCTTGCTGGCATCCATTCCCTTGTCCACAGTATTCCTCAGTCTTTACCACAGCTGCTGTACAAGAGCCTTCTGGGGAAGGCTGGGTTACAGAGAGAACTGACAAGTTTGCATCAGACGAGTCAGAAGAGGGTGGCAGATCAAATTCTCTTGAAGTCCCATATCTAGCTTTTGGCCTGTTTTCCCAGATACTCCTGATACAGCTACTGTCCTTTTTCAAGCAAATAAAGCTTTCAGCTTTGCCCCAGCAGAGTGAGATGCTTTCCTCCTTCACAAGGTAGAAGATAAGATTGGAGGGGAGGAATGAAAAAGAAAGTAAAAGGCAGAAGGCTTCTTTGTATTTACTAATTAGAAAAGCAGGCTGTTTCCATTTAAAAAGGAATAAAAGACCATGTTTTTGTTAAATATTGTTAAGTATTTGGGCTCTGCAGATTGGGGAAATGGGTGGAGGCCTTTTCTTTCTTGGGCTTTGTCAATTAAAGTGTTTGCATCTTGACTAAAGCTTGAGCAATTCCTTTTCATCTTCAATTTTAGATTGTACTTGTTGATCACACCAGTACCAGGACTCCTTGCTCAAAATACAGCACATAATCTATGCCATTTGTCTCACTCTGAGATGTAGCTGAATGTACAGAAGCTGAGTCCTGAACCCATACTCCAGTGGAGCCTGGCATCATACCAGAATAATTCCTTTGTGCACCTCTGGCTACAGTTTCCAACTTCCCCTCACTTGACCCACCCCCCTCACCAACCCTTGCCACCTTTTATTTTCAGGCGTCTCTGCTTTCTCAGATAGTAGAACAGGCCTTAGTTTGATATTCAAGCTCTGCTTCTGTTGCAGGACTTTCTGCCATTCCTGTCACACATCCATTTCTTTTGGCTTTTCAAAGAACAGGTGCTTCAGAGACTACAGCCTCAAGGTCTGATACAGCATGTGAGTCAGAAGGTGCCTTCCTATTTACTCACTGGGGAGAGGATGCTAAAATCTTCATTACAGATTTGCTGTAGCTTTTTTTCCTGAATTTTCTCACAGAGGCACTACTCAAAAAGATATTTTTATGATATGGGCTTCTGTTTCTCTAAAATTCTATTGCCATCAAACTTTCCATTCATAGAACAGCCAGCTGGTGGTGAGGACTTGTGCTGGTGGATGACTTCCCAGTAGATTTTCTATATATCTACTTTTGTCTGTTTCTGAACATGGATTAAATAATGCTCCATCATCAGAAATGCCTTAAATGTTCCCTGACTGACCATCCACAAATAATTTAGTGTTCTTCTGTTTTACTGAATGTCTTTTGAGACATGTATTATTCTCTGCTTCATAAACCATGCAAGATCTTAAACTGGCAAATCGCTTGATCTCCAAGGATGGCATGTATTTATAAATTGTTTTACCCATAGACTCATTAAATCATGAGACATTTTCTGCTTCACTGCTAGGAAATAAAGAGAAGTTCCTGTCAGGTCATTAAAAAACCCAACAGACTAAGCAACTGGCTCTTGACAGACACAATAGATCCAACAGGTTACCCCCATGTGGACCAAATGCCTGGAAACCAAGAGTGATCTGAAAAGAATGTGCATAATGGTTTAAAATCTCTGGACACAGTTTTGAAATCCCTGCAGGTATTTTATTCCCTATTTCTTAGTAATTCAGGTGACTTTTCTAAGGCTAATGTGTGGAGGGCTCCCATGGAAATAAAAACTAATGACAGAACTGAGGGAAGCACATTAAAAAGACTACATAGAAACTCCTAATCTGTGATATCCAGCATATTCTGTGGAGGATATTGAATAATGGATTTGCTCACTGTACAAACATAAGGCTTGTTACAGGCCCCTTTCACTTACTGGCATTCTGAAACTGTTCATCCAAGCTCCAGTGCCCATCCTTTTTGGTACTAAATTATTGTAGGATATATTATGAAACTGAAATACTGGCTGCTTCATTCTTTCTGTGCTTTGTCAGAACTTTTACCTTTCTGAAAGGAAGTGTATTAAGGGAAGAAAAGGATAGTTTTGAATCTGGGTGTTTACCCACAGGGAAGCTGTTCATGGTCCTTTTCTTTATGTGATTAATTGGTCTGGTCCTGGGCACTCAGTGTCTAACATTTTGCATACAGTGAATGGGTGAAATACTTATATCCATGACAGTGGGGCCTGTGGGAAGATAGAACAACTGGGAAATTCAGTTCTTTTAAATCTATAAAAATAGCTAAGAGGTGTAATGTATCGTAATACTGCCATGTTAACACACACTGGGCTGTCTTTTTATTGTTTTGATATGCAGCAACAGCTTTATAGCTGTTTCAAAAGGTATTATAAATCTTTGTTTCAACATGGGATATTCCAAATCCAAATTTTGTTCCATTTTTATGTGGTTTCAGAAAACTAAAATTAACTAGTATACATTTGCATTTACTCTTCTTGTTACAATTACAAGGCAGTTGCAGAAATATTGAAAGTTAGTTTCATTTCATAGCAAAGATTCAGCAATGTTTGTACTATCCAACTGTCTATTTTTTCTCTTCTAGGCAAATTCAGAACCAGAGCTTGTGATGCACAATCACTGTCTTCAGTTGCCTGGTCTTTGCCTCTTTCCCCATGTCTCTAAAGGTTATCTTAAGACAGCCTAGTGTAGCTGGTAGACATGAAATAGAAGAGTGAATTCAAGTCACAACAGTGAGGTTTGATCCCAGTGAGGCAGAAACCTTTATTTTGGGGTTTGCAACCCTTTTTATAAGGTGTTCTGATACAGGTTAACATGACTGGCCAAAGGAACCTCTCTGGTGCCACTGGTAGAACAAGAGAAAAACACATTGAGAACATGTGTGTGACATTGTTTTGAGAACCAAAACCTATTTACAAAAAACAGTCCTTGAAAGAGACGTTTCCCAAAAGACTTTCCCTTGGGAACAGATCAGCCACTGACAGGCTGAAATTTCTCTCAGGCTCAGAAAATCGTGTCCACAGCCTAGAGTGTAAGACAGCTAACACTGGGAATCCAACATGCAAGAGGGTGTGAGGGCCCACAGATGGAAGCAAGGTAGCCAAATGTGTGTTGTAAGGTGACAAACACCAGCGCTGTTAATTCCTGAGACAGCACCTCAAAGGTGGTCAGTGGTAGCTGTGCTCTGACTCTCCCCATTTAGTTCACCTCTCTTCCCCTGCAAACAATCTCTGGACTGCTCTTTACACCCCCAGGCTGTTCTTCTTCCTCCTCCATCCCTTTAATGGAAAAGGCTCTCTTGTTGTCTTTGTGACTTACATTCATTATTCTCTTCTTCATAATTTCCATCCTCTTCCTGACAAGGAAGGGAGGAGGAAATGGCAAAGTCCAGAGGGGACTAACACCATGATAAATCAGGTTGCCTCTAAAGAGATACAT
Source organism: Anthoscopus minutus (assembly GCA_013399455.1). Classification (NCBI taxonomy): domain Eukaryota; kingdom Metazoa; phylum Chordata; class Aves; order Passeriformes; family Paridae; genus Anthoscopus; species Anthoscopus minutus. Next base: position 25,329 of record VWYI01045431.1, read on the forward strand.
AGTGTTTTCTTTCCACAGTAGGACAGCTGTCATTTTTGTTACTCCGCTATCCTCTTGCAGAGCAACCAGCTTTTTTTGGCAACAGTTCCCAGGGAAGAGGTAGCACAGAACCCAGCAGAGGAGCTCTGTGGTGTGATAGACTCTTATTTGGACCTGTTGCTCATCTGCATGATGCCTAGACTAGGGTAAAATCAGTCCTAGAGGGAGGCCAAGCAGAACAGTTTCCACCCTAAACGTATTTTACTGTTCTCACTCTGAAAAGTTTGGAATGTAAACTTACCTCAGTGTTCCCCTGAGAAAACACCCTGACCTCTCCTCCTGTGGTTTTTTTTTGTGGCCTGTGTATTCTGCTGTGTTCTTAAGAACGAATTTCTGTTCTGTGACCCAGAAAGCCTGACTAGAGCAGTGTCTGATGCCTACCTGGAAATTTTCATGCTTTTTTACTACCTACATGTGAAGTTGCTCAGCTTAGGCTGACTTCTTGCCTATCTCCATGCTAGCACCTGTCTGCCATCCTCAGCATATCACAAGTGATATCAGTTAAAGGGGTGGGACTTCAATCCTTTCCTGAATTTTCTATTGCTTGGTTCACATTGACAAAGAGGGGAATTGATTTATTTTAGTCGGTATAACTGAAAATTGATGACAAGATACAGCTCATGCTCTTCATGAAGCTGTCAAGGGAGGACAGCTAGAACAAATGTTTCGACTTAGAATTATTGCTGTGCACTCTGGAAATACCATATACATATCATTCCTTAGTGGTTTAGGCTTGTGTCTGTCCAGCTGATTCTGGCTAATCCTGTCCTGGGGCTCAGACCTGCAAAGCAGTGAACAGTCAGGTTATTGTGGAGAATTTGAACTCCCTAACACAGTGGTTAAGAAAATAAAGGTTTCAACAGACAGCTGACTTATGCATGTATTTCCTGTCTTCATGCAGTCTGTTTAGTGTTAAACATACTTCTGGTGTTTAAAGTAATAGTAAGTTTACCTTTCAAGTATGAAATTCCTGCTTAGGGTAAAGTTTTCTTATGGCTGAGGTTGTATGGGAACCAAATTCAATGTCCAAAGCAAATCATGCTTAGGGTTTTAGTTCCCAAGATGACGAATACTTGCATGCATTTAGCCTGTTTTTCACATGGTGAGAGAAATAAAACTAAGGAGGTTTGGACCTACATTTGGTTGCTAAAGGGAATTGTTTTAATGTTACTAATGTAGTCCAGGAACTTTGACCAATTTTTGTTTGTCCTCTTTCTGGTCACTGGAAATCTCAGGTCTCTTTCTCAACATGAAAACGGAGATCGTATGTCATTATTTTAGTGTAAAATTTGACATCTGTGACAAGGTAATTCTAGAAAGATTGCTAAAAATGAGCAAACCACCTTGGAAATGATGACCTTGGAAACTATGCTGGTGATGCAGGCTGCTATGATGGCTGCAATGGCTATTTTGTGCAACTCTTCTGTAAGAGTTTGTTACATTAGAAATATCAAAACACTTCTGAGATTGACTGAGAAAACAATATAATCTCATATCTTTTAATTGACTCTGCTTTACGCCGGTACTGTGTATATAGGCTGATCATTTTTCTTTTACTTTATACCAACACAGAGTAAGTCTAGCTGAAAAGTATCATCAAAACAGTGTTGATGAGGAGAAGAAGGATGAGTACTGAGCACAGATTTTAAGTGGTGGGTGTTGGAAATTAGTCCTAAAGTTTTTACAATATAGGTATTCCTAGTTAATATCCACATTTCAGTTTTAATGGTAATAACAATTACCTGATTATCCTGTGTGATAGTGCACAAATAGGCATATTTTGCCAGAACTCTGGAACTGTGATGACAGGAACCATAAAAGATGGGGTGAATTTCAGTCAGTGTGCTTAGTTCTGCTCCTTGCTATGTCTCTCTGCATCTCTTCCTGTGCTGCTAAGAGAAGGGCTGGCCTATTCCTCTCTTCTGACAAGAGGGACATTGCACACATTCTTTTACCTCTGCTCAGTAGTGAGCTAGAATCAGTACTTTGCTGTGTGAGACAGTTTGCATTCTTTTCCTGGCACTCTTCCATGGTTGTCTTTCAAACAAACAAGAAAACCAACCAACCGGAAACAAAACCCCAAATGTTTCCACCTCCAAACCCCACATTTGCCTAAAGCAGGCTTATTTCTGGTTTTGTAGTGTATACAACAATGATTTCACTGTTGATAAGGCAGCTGAATAAAGTCTTCCTGCTTTCCATTAGGGTAATACAATATTTATTCCTTCCTGGTAACCAGAGTTGTAGTGGGATTTCATCTGCTTTGCACTGTTCTTTGCCAGAATCAGCCTCTCTCCTGTATTTTCCTTGGAGAAGGGATAATAGGGGGAAAGCATATTTGAGGTTAGGATCTTCTATCCTTTTTTTTTCCTTCAAACATTGTTTTTACTCTTTTTCCTGTACAGGAGCCCACAGTAGCCAGAAAATCTGTTTTACTTGACAGCAAATGCAGATAAAGCTTGCTTATAGGAGAGCCACTTTAACTTTCTTAGTATTGATCCTATTGTAGGATTTGCTAAGGAGAATATAGGCCTCTAGTGCCTTAATTTTTCAAAGTCCTAGTGTTATAGGAGTTGCAAAAGTTCTCGTCACATCTTGCTTGGATTTACTTTCACTTTTGGGATTTCTCGGTTATTGTGGATCACATGTACTAAGTGAAGGGGTTTGGGTTTGTTCTTTCCTTGTCAGCAGCACCTTTCAGGGAAAATTCAGTACTTAAAAAGTTGTAAATGCTCGAAGTAATTCCAAGGAAGAATTGAAAGGTGAATGTAAACATGAATGTCAAGTGATGTGATTTCTGATATGAAACTGTTTTGAGACGAATGCCACTGAAGGATCTGATTCAGTAAATGGAGAATAATGCCATGAGATGCTGGCAAACCAAGTGTTAAACTCAATAAGATGTATTTGGAGGACTGGGGCCCCAAATGTGATTCTCTGGTTTCATCTTGAGCTGTGGGTGAGTAGGTGTATGCTGTATGACAGCAAGGTTGCTGTAGTAATTATTCATTAGCTTTAAATAACAGGGTAATTATGAAGTTAAAATTCGTACACCCCAACACACCCTTTTTTTCCTTGCTTTTCAATTTCTGAAGAATGCCTACAGCTGTCTCCTTTGTGTTGTAAAACAGGGTGCTAGCCCTAGTTGTACGTGGTTGTTTCTTTGATTTTTGCATGCTCCTTGCAACAAGAATGTTAACTGGGGTAAAAAGGTAACATGAATCAGGGAGGCCAGCAATGAAAGAAAATAAAAACTCATTTTCTCCTATGCCTCCAAGGATAAAGAAGATCACTCTGGTACTTATAAAGACATGTATACTCCACATAGGATGGGTTTCTCACTGAAATACTCTGGTTTTATTTAAATTTCTGTTCACTTCTATTCTGGGGCAAAAAACAACCAGCAGAACAGAGATGAAGATAATGAGTGGCAGTAATTTGGAATTACAGGATCCATTTGGGTATTCTATCTGCTAGATATTTGACCATCAGCTGCTTTTGGGTGACAAGGCATGACTTAGGTTACATGGGTGGAACAGACAGAATTGGAATTCTTCTGAATAAGAATTCAGATCCAGGAGTTGGTTTATCTCACATCGATTGAACCTAATCCAGTGTTTCCAGAATCTTGGAATGAAATCTGCAAAAATTACTCTGCCTTTACATGTGGAACTGGGGACCATTGCCCATGATGTGCTGTGGCCATGCTCCATAGGTTCTGCATGGCAGCTCTGATTTATTGCACTCATGAAAGGCCCTCTGCACACCTGTGGTCCTGTGCTTAACCATAAACTGACAGCCTCCTCCTACACTGAGTGCTGGAAACCCCATAACCCTGCCCTTCACCTCTGGCAAGGGCAGTGTGCCCAGCAGTGCTTTCCTGGCTAGCCAGATATTTTGCATTGCAGATAAATTTTTGGTGCACTGAACTGATGGGATAGAAGGGGTCAGCAGCAGTACCATATTTGTTTGTTTTCAGGTGTGTATTCTTCAAGGTGCAATCTGGTGAGTCTGATCTAGGATCTGACAATAAGCTTTCTGAATAAGATCACCAAGATGGTTCTGAATTTGTAATCCCTGATCAAAATGTGAAAGTAAGCTTAATGCCTAGTGCTCTTGCAATTCTTTCTTGACATCTGCTAATATTTGCAACTTAGTATCAGTAAGATTCTAGTTTTTGAAAAACTAAGGATATTTTAGGAAA
>VWYI01045432.1:0-20673 GCA_013399455.1 Anthoscopus minutus
ATAATTCTAATTTACATTTTATATATATATACATATAAAATTAAGTTATTTTAAAGTGATTTAGGAGAGGACCAATGATCTTGAAAAGCAGAACAACATAATATTTTCTAGAACTGATTACATCTTAAAAAGATGGGTTTGATAAAATTAGATATAAGTCCAGAAGTTTTTTCTTCCCTTTTAGTGATTTGGAAAGATAGGATCAGATGTTCTCCAGAAACGTTCTTATTTATGTCTATCTGATTTAATTAGCACCATTTCTCCATAAGAAATGGCTCATAATTTTGATGACTTAGAGAAATTTCTTCTTAAACACTTTTATCATTTCCTGAACTGTACATAGCACAAAACAAGAAATACAGGATCAGTCAAACTGTATTGTTAAAGTTTTTTGTCCAGCCCAGATTTCTATGGACAAAAAGAGCAGTCTTGGTGGTTTCAGAGTGGAAAAATATGCAACAAGCAATTTTTAAAAGTTTAATAGGTAGATCCTGTCTTCCACTCAGAAGCAAGATGGTTTACATTGGGACTGGTTGGACAATCAGATTTCTAGCAAGGACAGCAGAGAAAAATGTGTAAATTGGAGATAAAATGCACTTCTTGGTAATGAATGCATTTTAGCAGGCCCCCATGAGGTATGGAAATGCATTTATCTCCATTTTACAGATAGAAGCTAAGGAACAAAGAGAAGAAGTGACTTAGTCAAGGTCACACAAGATCCTTACAGTAATGGTGAATTCAGCTTTTGGTGCCAGAGTCCCCTCAAGTAAAGCTACCATTTGACTGAATTTCCCAGACATATTTCCAAGGAGGAGAAAAGAAACAAGCAAGTAAACAAATGCACAAACAAAAAATGAAGACTTTGTTCTTAGAGAGTAATTGTTTTGAACTGGCTATTGGATATCTGGAGTGCTGGCCAAAGCATCACTGTGGACCTGCTAATCAATTTTATGAAGCTTGCATAATACAGATGCACGTTGAAGGCACCTATCTTAAGTAAACAAACACTACAAGATTGCACACACAGGTGCTGTAAGACCAAAGGTTAAACAGATGTGCCAAGCTTTCTGCCAATCCATTTATCAGCTGTGCAGCACTTACACAGGGAATGTGTTGCATCCTAGAAGCTCTTGATTCTTTGAACACTCACTGTGCTGCCAGCTTCCTCCTGTGCCCCATGGCCAACAACACCCATTCAAGGAAATGCACTGCAGTGCAATCCCCATGCCTACACCAAGTTGGACCTTGGACCCCACAAGCTTCTTACAGTCTTTGGATGATGAAAAACTCTTAGATGGAAATATAAGGCACTTTATGCATATTACACAGATATTCCACTCCTTGATCAAAAATATTACTGGAAAAAAACAATGGAAGTCAAAAGCAGCACTGAAAATTAAGTGATCCCACCCTGCTCACAGGCACATCCTTTGCATGTGAACCCACATCACAGAAGCTGTAAGAGTTTAAGAATTTCTATGGAGTTCATAAAAAGCTCTGATGATTTAGCTGCTGGTCCCCCCACTCCACACATTAAATACTATTTTATATTCCCCATCTCAGAACTGCTTATGATAATCTTTAGTTGCCCATAAATCTCACAGAGTCATTCTGCTTCTGATCCCTCATTTCAGAGCTTAGTCTCATCAATTAACCTTGTGAAACGATGCCTGTATGACCAATAAGAATAAGATGGAAGTAGAAGCTGTGAAGCACAATTACTGCTCTGTGAACCATTTGTTAGATGTGGCCTAAAATATATGCTGATCTGAGTACAAACACAGACACTACTTGATTAAAGCAAAAGGCTAATTCATATTTTGGAGGGGAATAAATAAATAAATCAGCATAACCATCTGTGCTGTGTGTATCAGAAAGATCTGAGGAAATACGTCTTCAAAGCTCTTCAGGAGAAAGACCTGTAATGTTCAGTCTGACAAGAAAGCCATAGGTAATGTTCAGTCTGATGGTCATAGGTAAAAATTGGTAAAGATTTCCGTAGTAATTATTATTGGTTTAATGTTAGGATTCCTCTCTGAGGGAATCCTAGGGATTGCAAGATCTGTATGTCCACACTAGAGATTTATTAGGCACTGTCTCAGAGATGAGCAGCATGGAGTAAGAGAACAGCAGTTCCTGGACCCCAGTCTGCAATCTCTCACCAATACTGCATGCAGTGTATGCTTGCTGTGGGGAACCGTGTGAAGTAATTAAAATTATAGGATCCATTCACTGCTATTCTGTAATACTAATGTAGCCCAGATTTAAAAAAAAGCAAACAAAAAAACCCTACAAAACCATACAAACTAGACTACTGAATAGATAATCACTAACTGAAATGTCTGTTTATCCCTGGAAGATTTTCAGCTCAGGCATAATCACAGCATTGCTTAGTAACCATGGTTAGGAATCTTTTGGTACAACAGTTTGAGTTTTGTGGATTTCTGCTTCCATTTCCTTTACTCACATTCAATAGGTTTACTTTTCAAAGTCAAAACTTTTCTTTGTCAAGGAGACACAACTCCCTAAGCAAAACCATTTAAAAAAGCAATTTTAAAAGGAGACTTTGTTTCTCTTAAACATAGAATTTTGTACAGAAAACAACAAAAGGAATTTATGTTAAAAATATTATTAGTGATAGGGAAGGATTTAGAATAGCTGACAGACAAAAAGTGATTAATTTTCTTAGTTTTACTATAGGTGTAGTAAGGACAGTATATTTTCAGGGGCATTTTTTAGATTCTGACTTTTATAATTTTGATAAGGGAAAATTGACAGGGAAAAATTGTGAACCTTGAAAATACTTGTATGTGATATCTCGTATTGATAGCATTATGCAAAAGCATCTTTCAATAAAGCTGTGTATATGTATATTATTTTTAATTATTATTATTATGATCAACTTATTGTGATCACTTTTATTTGCACATGTGATATATAATCTGTGAATTCTTTTTCAGTTTTAGAGCACTTTTCACTTGACTCGAGGTGAATCATGTTTCTGTAGTAGCCTAAGCTGCATACCTGTGACCTGACTGTACTAAAGATGCAAGGACATTCTGCTGTGAGGATTGTATTAATGCTTTGCCATTTAACTCAAAACCACAATTCATTTCCCCCTAAAATTTGTATGAATATTTCTTAATTACATCACCTTTATTTAAACATTCACCAGCAGTGACAATACAAAGGTCTGTTAGTCATCCAAACTTTCTGCAGCATTGCACTGAACCATCTGAAAATCATTAATGTGCTAATCACAAAAGGAGGGAGAGGAATTTGCAGAACTTTATGAGCAGTTAATGCAAAGTTAGATCCCAGGCTGTCATTTTTAAATAGGAGCAAAAAAAAAACTGCCTAATATGCATAACTTCTCTTATCATACAGGGAAAATAGCATGACTAACCAACTGGCCATGAGCCAGTAGAGCACAAGTATCACTCTTGGCAGGTGGATTTACTCATGCTGCATATGTGACACATCGTTCTGATGGATTGTAAGAAACTACTGATACAATGTCAGAGGTGACTTGTTTCATCTCCGCTGAGGTCAAGGTTGGTTCAAGCTCCATATGGCTCAGGACCTGGACCAAAGCCCAGCAAAGTTAATATCACCATTTCCATTGACTTTGATAGGTTTTGCATCAGGCAGCGTAGATAGGAGTAGCTGCTGGACTTCAGTCAGGGAGGGAAATGTGAGTAGAAGAGTGAATTGATGTGTGAAAACCTGAAGAAATCTCACAGGTTTCAGCTGTGGTAAAATTGGACCCTTTGTTGGATGAAACACCTTAATGGTAAAGGTTTTAAATCTGGGTTAGCAGAAAATGGTTAAACCATTCTGTAAACTCTGACTGTTTCCAAAATTTTAGGTTTTTTTTTTCTTTTTCTTATTTTTTTCTTCCTTTTCTACGGTTTTAACAAAGGAAAAATACCATCATATTTTCAGAAACCAAGTGGTGACAATACATGACATCCTCCACCAAGCCCAGAAATGCCAATGTGTTCACAGGCTTACTCAAGGTAGAACTCACTTTAATTGTTCATTTCAAAGCAGCAAGAAAGAGAAAACTCATTCACAGTAGGTATTTAGAGAAGAGTGAGAGTCTGAATGGGAACCATTCTATTAAAAATTCCTGGAGTTTAAGCGCTATTACTTCAGAGACAAAGATGCCGTGCTTGTATGTGGGTAACAGCATATTCTGTCTGTAATGAAAAATGCCATGTAAAAAAGACATCCTTAAGCAGCTGAGTAAGTCAAGGAATCAAATGGACAAAAAGTTGGCTTCATTCTCTCATGAAGTAGTTAAGTGGTTGATGAATAGGGAATATAAAGAGGAATAAGACATGTTCCAGGGCAGGGACTTGAGAAGAAGAAACCAGAATTTAAAGGAAATAATTTTCATGTTATATCATGTTACTGGAATTATCTGTAAGGTTTTGCAAGAAAAAACCCCAAGCAACCAACCAAAATTAAAGAAAAAAAGAAAAAAATGAGAAAATCCCCAAACAAAACCCTAGAATATGTTTATTAAGAGCAAACAGATATGGAGTCCCTCACAGCAGTGATACAGGTCCTGAGAGGATGTGGAATGCATCAGTGGCATTACTGTGAAGGGAGCACACAGCACATGGCAGGAGTAGAACCATAGACCCGGTAGACACAAGGACATAGATGACCACGTGTAAAGAAGTGGTGCAGCAGTAAAGAAGTCAGAAATTACAGTAGATAAATCTGAAGTATCTTGTCCCTTAATGCTTTCTGAGGTGCCATGTTTCAATAGATAACACCATCATTCCTGGAAGGACTTTTACAGTATACCTTTTTAAATTTTCAGAGGGAGAAATTCTAGTGGTTCTGGACAACCCCATTGCACAATCCATCCAATATTTTATCAGCCCTAAGCATGTCTGATGATTTTCCTGTGTCTTTTGAAAATATTCTTATTTTTACATTATTTTGTCCCTTCAGCATGAACTATTGCCTGAGCAGTCATTTCCATGCATGTGGTTTGCACTTTGTTGACTGCAGAGCCTGACATTTTTCATTTGGAAATTCTGTATTTTCACTTAGGTTTTCAAGGGAAACCTATAATAGTTCTTGATCAAGGTTTCTTTACAGTCCCATATGGTACAACAACAAAAACCTCACTTAAATCAAGAGTTTGAGCACTATCATTCCAGAATGGGTTAGGCAAAAAAGTCTGGGAAATTTCAGAAAACTCTGAGCTTTCAACAGTCTCTTTGCATAAGAATACACACATCCAGAGCAGATGCTGTGGTAGAGAAGGGATGTAGCATTTATACTTTCCGTGAGGTGCAAGAAACTTGATGTGACTTTTCATATACCTTTTCACTTTCACAAAAACAACCAATCAAGCTAATCCAAACTAAAACCAAATCAAAGACAGCAAAACAGAAAATCCCACAACTTTAAACCCAAATAAAGATACCTCAGAGACAGTAAGGTTTTCCTTAGAGGGTGTGGTAGCTTCTTAAGTTTTCTCAAAGCTATCTATCTGTAAGTTCTTTTGTAAATGGGTGTTTTTATTTATGGCTATCTGAGTAAGCATTAATTTTAAGCTCTGTGTTTGTCATTATGTGGAAAAAAAGAATTTGAAGTTATTACAAAATGTTTTAGAGAAAGTAATATCTAGCTTCTGACAGCTGAGCTTTCCAAAACACAGTCTGTGTAGTTGCAACTGCCCTGCATCCTTTCTTCATAGAGGAATGGGGAAGTAATTAAATTATCATCAACAGCAAAAGCAATTAATAACACTTCTTGTTCAATATGTAAAACAGGCAGAGAGAATAAAAAAAACAACTTCTAACCACATTCAACACAACTGTCAACATGCCTGTGCCAAAATCTAAATGCAAGGAGTTCATAAGAGAAAACAGTGTGTCACTAGAGTACAAAAAACATTACACAAAGTCGTGTCAGGCCCGTCTTGGTTAAAGAATCTCTCCAATGAAAAGAGGTGTTGTCAGAAATATAATATTCACAGGAAGTGTTCAGTGTGTCAGAAATATAATATTCACAGGAAGTGTTAATGTAGTACAAAGTATTTTTTTATGCTACTATAGTTCTAGTCATAGTGGGAAAAGTAAACTGTGGTGCATTGAATTATCAAGGAAACTTTTCTGGAGAAGATTATGCTCTGACAGCCCCAATGTGATATGTATATCAAGATTTAGTGTCCATTTATTAGCTTCTCAGCACAGGAGAACCCCGTGGCTGCCAAACCTGAATCATTACTCTCATTTTTCATTATATAATCAGTATAAAAATGGTGACTACCTGGATATTTTCCTAGACATGAGGTGTTCAAACTAAGTACAGCTAGATCACCATTATTGCATCATTGACTGATTATCATTCTGATTAATGTCTCTTCTTTATTTTCATTCCCTATACTGAAACAATGCATATGTCACTGAGTAATAATGTCTAGTGCCTGTTTCTGAATTATGTCCTTGACGTATGTGACTTTGTCACTGTAACTTTACTCTGTACCTTGAACCTTTCCCTCAAAAACAAACAAATTAACACCTGGTGGTGTTTAACTGAACTCAGAGTCAAAAAGTGAGAATATCCCCCTAATTGCCTGCTATCTGCAATTCTTTGCCAGTAGCTTTTTCCACGACTGTTGCATTTTCCCCACAAAGAATCTGTTCAAGATTTATGTGCAACATCTTCTATTTGAGTAAAGATTCAAAAATATCTTTCAGCTGAATGATAGGAGTATTGACATGAAAGCTTGCCATATACTTTGAGCCTGACTAAGTCATATGGTCAACCTCTCTGCTCATGGGTTTGCCACCACTTTGAAGGTCTGAGGTCAGGTTTTCCCACTGCAGTGCTCTTATTTCCTACAGCAAAATTTATCACTATAAATGGCAGGAAGGACTTGATTTTCACTTGAATATAAAACTAAACTATTTCTACAAATTTTAATATTATAGAACATCCAAAACTGTTATTAAGAGCTCACGTCTGGAGTTGAATGAAGCAACCATTTTGACAGCACAGTGTTAAGCCCTTGTAACACTTATCCTCCTGTGGTGTCTCTTGCCAAAGTTTCTACTGATTGTGGCAGCAAACATCTGTGGTCAGCCTGTACAACTTATCACTAATAATCACCACAGTAGAGGAGACTAGCAAATTATTTTCTTAGGAGGTGCAAAATGCATAACTACTGATACCATTATAGAATACCTTGCTGAAAAACATCCAACGTGCCAGAGTGACTCCAGAGAATATGAAGTTCTCCACTGTCATTCCATCTTCATAATGAAAACTCCCTTCTGATCCAAAATCATGCAATTTCTACTTATTGTATTAAAGAGATGATATTCCACTGCTCAGTAAAATAACTCCAGCAAAATTTGATCTCCCGTTCAAATATTTCATTTCATAAATGCCGGTCATAAATATGTTCTTCTTGGGAAAATATCAAGAAGCTATGATAAGCTTAATCTGTCAGACACTAAACTTAATTTGCTATTTATATTTAGAGATATCCTTCCATTTGGGTTAATTTTGAAAGGAAGCTGCAATAAATAACTCATGGGCACTAATCCATAGATGGAAATTAGAAGGTGGAGTCACCTAAAGGCACCATCCTAGGTATCACTGTACATCTGCTTTAGTATTTTAGTTTAAAAAGAAGAGACTGAAAAGATGAAGAAAAAGGCCTGACAAAGTCAAGCCAAAACCCTTTCTGAATGCCACTTGGAGCTATGTCATGGAGAAATTAAAAGTAACAAGAAACATGGGAGTGGCTGATCATTGACTTCAGTATTAAACAAGCAGACCTAATTCTTTGTGTATTCTGAAAACTCTTCTATAAGAGGGCAAAAATAAGGAGTTCCAAAGGAAAGGGAAGAGGGGAGAAAAAAAAAAGGGAAGGAGGATAAGAGAGAAAGAGAGTCAAAGGCAATATAAGTACCACCTTAAGAATTTTTTTCCTAAGTTAAAAAAAAAAGCCAAAAACAACACTGTAGTTAAAATTCTAAAGTGATAAATATACTTAACTGGAAAAAGACCTTCATAAAGATCAAATCAATTACTGACACTTACTGGAAGTGAATATTTCCTGCTAAAACTAAATCACAGTTTTTTTGTCCCTGATATGGTTTCCTAGATGTTACCATAGAGAAGCTTGCACAGCTCTTATCCATTAGGGATGGAAGGATTTCTGATAAACGCGTCCTGCTTTCCTTCAGTTGTTTTTGGGCAGTAATAGTGGCTCCTACCCAACATTTTCCTGACAAACCTGTGATTTCTGCCTTTATTTGCTTTGCATGGTAAGTAGTGTGGGGGCTGCAGGGGTGGCTTCTGTGAGAAGTTGCTGGAAGGTTCCCCTGTACCTCATGGAGACAATGCCAGCTCCAGGGTGAACACAGCACTGCCCAAGGCCAAGAACATCAGTGACAGTGGTAGGATTTCTGCTATAATGCATTTAAGATGATACAAAAGAAGCAGAAACTGCTAAACAGCAGCCACCTGAGGAGCGAGAACGTGTGTGAGCAGAACCCTGCAGACAGCCAGGGCAGTGCAGGAGGGGCAGCAGCTGCTCCAGGCTCTGGAGCTGAGATTCCCCTGCAGCCCCTGGAGCAGCCCATGGGGAGGCAGCTGTGCCCCTGCAGCACAGGGAGGGCACGGGGGAGCAGAGATCCAGCTCAGCCCCTGGAGGAGCTCAGGCTGGAGCAGGGGGATGCCCAAAGGAGGCTGTGACCCCATGGGAAGCCTGGGCTGGAGCTGGATCCTGGCAGGACCTGTGGGCCCTGGAGAGAGGAGCCAAGGGTGGAGCAGGGGAATGCCCAAAGGAGGCTGTGACCCCATGGGAAGCCTGGGCTGGAGCTGGGTCCTGGCAGGACCTGTGGGCCCTGGAGAGAGGAGCCCAGGCTGGAGCAGGTTTGCTGCAGGACCTGTGACCTCATGGCAAGGACCCATGCTGGAAGAGTTCATGCAAGACTGTCTCACATGGAAGGGATGCTGTGCTGGAGCAGGGGAAGGGGGTGATCAGTGCAGGCCCTGTGGAGGAAGCAGCAGCAAAAACAACATGTGATGAACTGACCACAGTACCATTCCTTATGCCACTGCAGCGCTGGGTGGGAGGATATTGAGAAAATTGGGGCTGAAGTTGAGCCTGGGAAAGAAGGGCAGGTGGGAAAAAGATTTTTTTTTTAATGATTTGGATTTATTTCCTACTTTACTCTTATTTGGCTGGCAATAAGTTAAATGCATTTCCCTGAGCCAAGTCCATTTTGCCTGAGACAGTAACTGGTGAGTGACCTCTCCCTTTCCTTACCCTGAACCACAATCCTTTTGTAATATTTTCTCTCCCCTGTCCATCTGAGGAGTGGAGGGACAAAACAGCTTTGGTGGGCTCCTGGAATCCAGCCAGGGTCAGCTCACCACTGGCCCTTTGCCCCTGGGTCAATTAGACCAGCCTAAAGTGATTTCACGGGATTCTGTAGTGCTGGTAACCCCTTCCACAGCTGGGTGCCTCAGCCTGTTATGTTTGGGCAGAATTAAAAAGCCAGCATGACCCGTGAGCACAGTGCAAGGAGCAGACTCCACCACAGCAGTGAGCTTTGCTCTCCATAAGGACATTGCCTCTGCTCCCATAAAAGAAGACATGCATTGCAAATGCATGCCCTAAGAAATATTGAAACCAATGCTGAATGCACTTCTGGAAACTTGATATTTTCATCACATGCCATCTAAGCTAATACACTGCACTGTTTACAGTCCTCCACTACAATATATTTTGAAATGATTACCTTGCTCTGAGTCATTTGTGTCATAATGCACTCCATAGGTACCCATAAAATGAAAATGTAAGCCTCTTTTATTGGTGGCACTGCATCTTAATTGAAAATATTAAAGGCTATTGCTCTCCTACTGTTTTTTTTTCTTTTTCTTTTTTTTTCTTTGCTTCGCCCTCTTTGTTTAATTGCCTAATTGTATGAATCTTTTTTTTATGAAATAATCATGAAAGAAAATATGAAGCTAATTTAAATTCAGACTGGATTTGGTGATATTTAAGTGATTATCCAAAAGTAGCAGAGGGTGTTAGAGGCAATAAACATCTGCTACGTTCATGACCATTGGCCTCACTGTTTATGAGCTTGGGAGATATTTATTTCAAGAGACATGCTTCTCTTTGAGTTAGACTGTATTTTTTCCCCCTTGTTTTATATTTATTTCCTCCCTTGTAAAATTTTAAAGCAGGATGGTTTCTCTTCTTCTTTTTTTTTCTTTTCCTCCTCTTTCACCCCATCTCCTTTCACACTAACAGCAGAGTGAAATCCAGGTAAATGAGAAACTTCTTCCAAAAAATCTTTTAGCTCATAGGGATGGGTGGCTTAGCTGTTGCTCCTCTTGTGAACTGTGTGAACTACTCCAGGTTTATGGGCTGAAGAAGTTAATAGGAATTCTGTATTGTAGCTGGTTCATTGTCCAGCTGCCATTCAATTGTATGTGTTGTATGTAATTGCCGAGTGAGGCTGTAACCTTTTCCTTTTCTCTTCCCTTCACATGCAATGAGCATCAGGGGTGAGGCTGGAGAACAAGTTGTAACTGAAAGATGCAGGAAGCTTTCTGGTTCTGTCTTTTTAGTAGAGGAAATAGAAAAGCAAAATAAGGCAGACCATTTTCTGAGATATTTGGAAGATAATTTAGCTATTTAGCTGTGGAGACAGCAGGAGAGCTTCAAAGCAGCGCTTTTAGGAATAAGCAAAATATATATTATTTGATCAACTTGTATAGTGCATATTACATTGAACATAGAAGTGCTTCTTCAGCTCTCAAACACAATAAGACAGTTTCCATGTCAATGTCCTTAGAAAATTAAGTTTGTTTTAGATGCTTCTCTGGATATTCTTCATTTGAATGAATTCCATATTTATTTTAATCAGTTTTCTGTAATGTTGCTGAAATGCCATTGTGGAAGCAAGCCACATATGGCGCACAGGGTGTGTTTTAGGGAACTTCGTCCATAGGATTGCAATAGTTTCCAGGAATCATCTGTTGGGAGTAAATATCTACAGTTTTATAATTTTAAATGTGAAGGGTCTGAGTAAATAACATATTAAGTCTTGTGGTTTCTACATATAAAGAATAGGATGCTGTGGCTCTTTTCTGTCAAGCTTTCAGATGATATCAGCCTGATAACCTTTAGTTACTTTGCAAAGAATCTCAGAATACATAATGATTCCATTCTTTAACTCTTTTACATCTTGCGTGAAATTTATAGTCAGAGGTGCATGTTGTATTAAATATACACAGCTCAGGTTTTTCAATATTTTATCCCTGGTAAGGCTCTGCAGCCACCTCTACCACAGAGCAAATTCATCATGCAAAGAAAGAATCTGAAATTGTCCTGAAAAAAGTCAATTTTCCCTTTTCTGTAGGTATGAAAATGAATGTAGGAAGTTCTGTTACGGCCTATAGTGAATGTAACTGGGTCAATATGGAGCCTGTAGTAAATATTATGATCTTCTGGTCACTTGGAATTTATTTGGTAAGCCTTTCTGGGTCAAGGCCCAGGATTTCAGTATTTCATCATTCATGAACTCCATTACTACTTGGTTATTAGAAAGGAGTTGTTGGACACTAATGTCAGAGCAGTTGAAATTTTGGGTCCCTGTAAAGAACTAACCAAAAAATTCTGAAACAACATAAATCTGTGAGATGGAGCTTGATGGTTTACAGATAACTTTTTAAAAAATATTATTTTTAAAACTTTTATGTTTAACCTTATCTGTTTGCTCTTACTTTCTCTAGAAATAAGCATTAGCATAAGGAAAAAGCTAAAAAATATGCCAAAATTGATATTGTAATATTTTCTATGAAAATTGTAGTGCTTCTTTACTCAAATTCTTTTACGTCTGAAAAACTGAGAAGCTGTTTAATTCTGTAAATGAGAAAATCTAGATAGGAGGATTTCACTTATTGACAGCACAGAACATGGACTGAAAAAACAGGAAAGGGATGTGTTACAATGTGCTTGGTGCTTGGCATGGAAGTTTTATGGTCTACTTCCTTTGTTAAAAAAAAAAAATTAACTGCAGATAATTACTTTGGATAAAGGAAGTGCTATTATTTATAATTTTCAGAGTGGGAGAGCAAAGACAGAGGACACATCCTGTAAAGTAAAAAGAGACACCATGGGAATCCTGCTTAAATGTCCTGAACACAGTGCAAAGTGATTTGAACTGTTCATTGATGATTTTACTGCAAGAAAGAACACTTACTGTTCTTCCCTATAAAAAAAAATTTCAAAAATTAAAAAATAAAGGCTGTAACTGGTATAATTTCACTTTACAGAGACAGATAAATCTAAATTCTGAAGTTCATCTACATATTTGGCTTGTGAAGTTTCTGAAGAAATTAAGAAGTCAAAATGCTAATATTCTTCTATTCTTTTCCAGATTTTATTTTACTTTCTGTGTTTTCCAAGAGATGGACAGTACAAATAAAATGTCACCATATAATATAACGATAAGTTTAATAAACACCTTCTCATAACAGAACTGAGAGTGGCAGTCTGACATTGTGAGATTTTGTGAGATTTTTGTTGGGAATCTGCTTATTTTTGTTTTTTATTGAATTGCTTTTTCCTTTGTTTATTTCTATGTGGTTATTTTCAAGGTACAGGACATCTCAAGGCAGAATATATTGGCATTATAAACGGAGGAGCAATTACTTTGCCCCACAAATTTCCAACAGATTGAAACAGAATGTACCTTTGCAAAAGGAAAAAGAAAGAAAGAAAAAAAAAAAGACACATTTTACCTCCACTTACATGTAGCTCATGTGAACCGGAACTGCAGCTCCAGGGCACAGCTCAAGATTTGATATTAAAGTGTTTCATTTGCAACCAATTATGCTCAGGATTAGATTCCACTGCTGCCTCACTTAACAGTACAGTACCTTGATTTCAAACAACCTGATAGAGGTTTGTTGGCTTCTTTTTTTTTCCCTTCTTCTCTCTTTTTCTCCTCTTTTCCTGCCCCTCAGAACCATCTCTGCCTTCATCAAAACTATTCCATTTGTACTTATGAAAGCATTACAGCCAGTAAGCAGAGAGTGCAGAATAAGCTTTACCATTGTAGCCTTTTTCCCATCTGAATATCACGAATCTTGTATCTCACCATGGTGTAAGGTCTCTGATTACATCAACCTCTCCAAATTATGCTGAAATGGAGGCCATTCAATTTGCTACAATCAGTAACTTTCGAAAGAGCCCTGCATAATTGATTTCACAGTAATATAGGCACAGGTGAATGAGTTCCTCAGCCTCGTTTATAGAGTGTTTTCTTTCATTCCAAAGTGCACTATTCAATAGAAATCACATTTTTTTCCCAACAGTTGGCAGGTAAGGCTTTTGTCATATACATAGTTGTGAGACAGAAAGAGAGAGCAGGGGGGAAAAATAGTGTAGAAACATGAAAATTGAAATAATGCCCTGGGTGAAATACTAAATGCAGACATGCTTTGGGTGAAATGATTTCTCTTTTCTGTGTGTCTGATCAAGGTGGGGGATGACGGACAGGATACAAAAGTACACAATACAAAAACCTGCTGAAATTTAAGTGTGGTCCACAAGAGTAATTTGTTGTGGGAAGTGTGAGGTAAGGGTGCATACACAACTTCAAAGCTGAGCATTCCTTTAGGGTGGAAAATATCTGGGCTTATCCACTAAAGAGGCTATGGACGTTATGGTGGTGTTGGAATTAGTGCAAAACTTTGGAAGCTGGCTAAATAATGTACCCAGGGACAATTAAAGTGGGCCACTGCCCAAACACCAGCATGTGGTACCACCTCTGCCATTTCTCCCCTTGCATGGAGACAATCACACTGGTTATTGCTCAGTGGACCAAACTCCTCAGTTCCAAAGTACTATTCCTACATTACAGTCCATGAATGAGATGCATCATAAAGCGTCTTGGCTTGCATGAGTACTTCCTGCTGGGAGAGAAATAAGGATAACAGCGGAAAACAAGCAAACAAACAAAGAAAAAATGTATGGATAGATTAGATAGATAGATAGATAGATAGATAGATAGATAGATAGATAGATAGATAGATAGATAGATAGATAGATAGATAGATAGAGAGACCCAGGCAGCATATGAAAAGAACTGAATTACTGGGATATGGAAGAGTGTTTAGGCTATTGAAAATAAAATAAAATGTTAATGGATATTTGAAATATAGAGACAAAGGTAGGAAAATTAGGAGTTTGGAAGTTTAAAAAAAAGAAAAGTCTCTTAAGTTGAGAGAAAAACAGTTTCATCTCCAAAAATAACCTCATCTGCAACAGAGCTCATTCCAAGTAATGATTTTGAGCTGTCAGTCTGCGCTGATTCCAGAAGAAGCCCAGATAACCGTGTCAGACTTGAGTATATCTAAATTTAAGCAAGAAAGATCCTGGGCCATGAGGCTGGTGTGCATAATACAGAAGGAAACATGGGAGTGGTAATATCCAAGCCAAACCAAGATTAAGTTACCTTTCACCTGCATCTGTTGTATTCTTGTTCTCCCAGTATTCAGAGATCAACTGCAGGATTCATTGTTCACATGAGAAATATGTGTGTAACTTTAAAGAGATTTGTGTGTGTGTGTATGAGTGTGTGTATGTACAAATTCACTGCGAAAACAAAAAGTTGTCTCAGAGCAATCCCTTTTTTAGGAAGAATGCAGCTGCCTCTGTATATTAGTACTTCATTTTCTGAGGAATTAGAGGGTTTATGTGTCTTGTGCCACAGTTTGATTACAAAACACTGAGGAAGCATGTTCATTCTATTCAAATCTAAGGAGCACTAAAGTTTATTCTGCTTAAATCACTTCTAAATCTGAACTATTTGGATCTCTGAATTTTATGATAATATTAACAGAGCTTCTGGTGAATCCCATTAAATTTTTTTGTATTGTTTAATTTTACATGAGTAAATATAATTACTCCTTTTGTCAGAAGTTCTAATACCAATTTATAATTCATGGAGTTAATTATGTTAACGAGGAGGTAATCATTTTTCAACTCTCTCCCCTGTAATTTTAAAGGATTTTGATTTTTTCCCTCTCTCATTCTCACCTCTCCTTTTACAATTTCTCTTCCAGCCATGAAGTGGGAGCATACACAATTCATCTGTGATATAATTATTTACCATGGCAACAGTTTGTGAATGGGATTGTGAAGTTGCAAATAACTAAAAAGAAGCTTAAGTAAAACAGGCTGAAAAAATTATCCTTTTCAAAACAAGTGAAGAGTCCTTTGAGGTCAGGAAAGCTTTTGTCACTCCAATATGTTAAAAACAGGCGGAGGTGAAAAGCATAGTTTTGGGGCTCCTTTTTCCTCCTTTGACAAAACCTTTGGTAAAATCTGATGAACAAACGAAGATAAGTACTTCACATATGTTTGTGTATGTGCAAATTTGTTTTGGGAAGTGTTTATGTAACTGACAATAAAGAGCATTTGAACAGACTTGCAATGACAAGCACTGAATCTGACAGCGACCAGCAAGAATTTTTGAAAGATCTAATATTAAAAAATGATGGAAAAAAGAGTCATACCTGTGGTGGTTGATTTTTCTTGTTACATTTCTGAGAGGAGCAGTCAGCTCAAATTCATACTGATATGCAAGACCACCTAATTTCAGAGTCTCAGAAGCAGATAGACAAAATCTATTGAAAACTGGCGCCATAGTCTTTGTATTTTGCTTGAGGCTGCAGTTGACAAATCTTTTCCTACCACTCATCCTATTCAATCATCTATTGAGTATTTTAGTACTGCTGCTTCAGAATCAAAGAAATCTATTGATGTTCTTCAAAGGCACACTGAGCTGCATGTGAAAAGAAAACAATAACAACAAAAACTCATCCAGATGCATCATAATTTACAGTTTACCCACCTGGGAGTAGAGTTAGGTACCATATTTATCCTAACTCACAGCCATAATGATTCAAGAAGCAAAATATTTCATAGGAATAGATAAAAAAGCCATCAAAGGAATTCATTGAATCTTAATTAATCTAGGAACACTTTGAAAAGTCTCCTGCCCAGTAGGTGGCATGAAGGGGGATTTTGTAAGATGTATGTCCAGCTTCCTCTCAGATCAGTCCTATCTCCCTCCTTCCTGGAGAAATGTCCCCCTTTCCATGGCAGGTAAGCTGAGTCCTGAACAATAAAGTCCTTTCATTGACACCAGTGTAGCTAGGATCATAGCCAGTGAATAAATATGGAAATAAATTTCCATAGAAAAAAACACTGATTTACTCTGGAAATCAAGAAAGATGAGATATTTTTTTTTTGACAATTATATTTTCTTAAGCAATACTACTCAATAGGACCCTCACAGAACCTTCTTGAGGTACAGGACAGAAGCAGAGGAGAAACAGCATCGATTATAACTGCCCTGTCTGCTCGGAAAACATCTGGAAACAATCCAGAACAACCTCAAACAGAGGAAAAACATATCATCCCCTGGTGAAAGAGAATGTGATGCTTGGTTTCCCACAGTTTTGTGGCATGTTGTTGGGCTTTCTGACAAGAGATGAGCTCTGACTGAAGATTTTACTGAACATGAGACATTAATAAAATTTGGATCTCAGTGCTGATTTTCTCAGTTCTCCTAAGAGGTGAGTTTGCATGGTTGCTCCTCCCTTAAAGGGTCAAATGATGCATTCTCACTTCTTTTATTGTCCCATTTTATACCAGCTAGGTCCTGAATATTTTATCATCACTACATCAGGTAGTTGAAAAGAGATTATTAAGAGGTGGAAGAGTAAACAGATGTATATGTATAAAAAAATATTTTCAGTTAAACTTGAGGTGTTTTTCTTTTTTTTTGGTTGTGAGGGGAATTTGCTTGCTTTGGGTTTTTGTGGGGTTTTTTTTGTGGTTTAATTTTGTTTTGTTTTTTGTTTGTTTGTTTTTCTATTTTCTCCTAACAGAATTCTTTATTTTTTCTTGGAATGTCACCTAAGTCTGACATAAAATCTGAGATTTGTTTAATCTGTGTCTGTGGCAAATTTAGGGACTCTCTGGAATTGAAGTGGAAGTAATTACACAGTGGAAGTTTTCCAGATTCCTCTAAAAAGGTTTTGACAGTCAGATTTACAGCTGTGTTTAGGTTGCAAAGGTGCAAGGAGGCACCTAATAGGATTTTTAAGAATACATAACTACTTTTGGACAGCAAAAGCAATTATGAACCTAACTTTTCTAACTGCATTTCTAAATCAACTTTAGGTGCTTATACTCATGTTTTGATACATTGTTAGAAAAACACCTTCCATTTATACCAGTGAAATATTTCTGGGTTTCAAGCAATAATTCTGAGCACAATGAACTCCATTTTTTCTGTGTGGGGGTAGAAGGTGCCTTTTGCATGGATCTAAAAGGTGTCTGTGTACATAAAATTTTATATGTACTAACACTCATTTATACTCATGGAACAAATACTAAAAAAAAAAAAAAGAAAACAATTCCTTATTAGAAGTTTCCATGCAAAAATAAAAGGGAAAAAAATCCATTCCTTCCAAGAGAGAAGAAAATGTCCTGCTAACTTATTCTTTGTGCTGCAGATTATGTTGATTTTGGTAATTCACTGTTACGTAAGTGAACAAACTAGCTTCATTACAAAAGAAGAATGTGTATGTGTGTTCATGAGTCTTGCAGACTCAGTGTCAAAGAAAATGTGAAAGTTTACGTAGCTTTCACCAGTTTGCTGTGAAACTACCCACATGAAGAAATGACAGCAAATTTCCAGCTAGGAGTAGAGATACTGCATCAAACGTCACTATCAATACTGATTTAATTGCTGTATGTATATGAGTAAAAAAACCCCAAACCTCTACTGACAAAACAAAGTAAACTTGCCTTGGAAAGGCCACCTCATTGCCATTTAAAAACATAAGAATAAAAAAGGAAATTGTTTTTCTATGACTTGGGATTCTTTTCCAGGGACCATGACATCAGTCATAGTTTTTCAACGCCTGGAAAATGCTTTTTTGTTTCCATTTCTAAACACACCAGATTTATATTGAAAGGCAATGCAGATTTTAGGACAGGAAGAAAAGATTCCCTTAAGATAAAGGTTCTTTATCTTGAATTTAATAAGAAAAGTAATGAGAAAGACATTTTCTGAAGGGGCACAAAACAAGAGGGAAGATCTTGAGAGGTGTTTATGTGATAAATTTCTTGTTCAGTCATGGCAAGACAACAGATATTCTGACTTTCTTTTGTTTTCATGGATCCCAGAAAGAGGGAAAGAGACAGGTTTTGATACTTGTAGTGTTCAAGAGATATTTAGTGTCTTCATGGCCCTTCACACCTATTTGAGCTACCCTTTTATTTTTTCTTTCTTATTTTTTATAAATATTGGGGCCAAAAGAAAAGTTTTTCACATTCCTTCTTTATAATTTATTTGGAACTTCCATATAGTGGGGTTAATACTTTTACAAGCTTCATATGAATATTTTATATTAAAAGTAGGCTTCTTTTCATGGTGGCTTCTCTAATGAGTCATTTCTCCTTCTTTATTTCTCATTTAACTCACTTGGGGGTTATAAAGGCATCAAATCTACCTCTGTGAATGTTTCTACGACTTCAGGCTGCTCTTTCAGCTCAGTATTTCCCGGTCTTCAATGTGTATTACCCATCATTACATGATTTGAAACATACACCACTGGAGCACTTCCTTTACTAGTGGAAAGCTCTAGTCAAGAAAAAAACACCCATCTTTTACCTCTTAAACAAATGTGCATTTCACGTTCAGAGGTGTTAAGTTTCAGATGCTAATACTAAGTCAAACACAGCACAACAAGCAAAATCAAGGCTCATCTATTTTCTACTGTTCTTTCTACCTCATGGTCTCAAACATTTGAATGGGCTTGTGTTGTGATGGAGAAAATTTTCCCAACTTGTCCCAGTATTTAATCCAAGTGTTTTGGGACAAAGCTCTTTCCTTCTCAAAACTTGCAAATTCATAACTGCAAAGATGGGCAACGTGAGACCTAAAGTGTTAATGAGATATGTTCCTCTTAACAATTATTTTCTTTTATATCATATAAGTATGATAGATTAGATTAGATTAAATTAGATTAGATTAGATTAGATTAGATAGATAGATAGATAGATAGATAGATAGATAGATAGATAGATAATATGCAGAACCCATCTCACAATGGAAATAACCCCAAATGCAATAACACACTGGGTCTTAATGTAAAGTTTAAATCCATTTCTTTGCCTTGGCTGTTTGCTTAAGTGAATTTGACCTTCCCTTCCCTCTGTCTAAAATCTTCTTGTTACTTGTGTTGTTATAGATTGTGGCATCTGTGTAGCATTTTCCTCTTCCTTATATCATGGCAACAAGCAAGTTAAGAATCAATGGATAACTCAAAAATGTCCTTTCTTTAGTGGCAGTGGATTTTAGAAAAGTGTGTTGACATAAAATTTCTCCCTTATCACCTTTACAGACCATTTTTACTAAAAAGAAAAACAAAAATCCCCAAAGACTTGATGGCTGCGTTAGTCATTCCAGACAAAAAAGAAAAGTTTACTCCCCTTTAATTTGCATCCAGTGATGAAAAATTAATCCCACTAACCTTTCTCCTCTAAAGGCAAAAAAAAAAAAAAAAACAACCAAATGAAGTAGCCCCCAAATAATTATCAGGAGTCTGGCTGTACTGTCAGGGAGCTATATACAAGATTCAAATTTAACTAGAGATAACAGCCCATCAGCCTTGTAGCCCTGAACGTCAGTCATGTCACCTTCTCCTGTCAGCAAGTGTGTCAGGACTCATAGGGGCAGGGTGAGGTGGAGGCAGTGCATTACCCCTCACCGTGGGTAGTGTATCCTATATTCAAATGAAAAAATGTCACAAGTTTCCTGACCCACTCCTCCTCCTCTTCCCAGTGAAAACAGGCAGAACCACTTCCTGGTGGGATGTTCCCTGCGGCAGCCCTTCTCCTCCAGGCCACCACACCCAGCTCTGTGACAAGGGGTTTGCTCCGCCCCTCACACCAGGGCGTAGTGAATTAAACCTTCCAGGACACTTACTCTGGTGCCTGAATCTCATGGATGATTTCCTCTTCTTTTTGAGTGAAGCACAAAGGCAGTTCAGTGTTTTCTTGGAGGTTGAGGTGCTGTATTGTTCACAGGGGTGATCCCTGCTAACTCATTTTCATGTTGACAGTTCAAGCAATGATTCCTGACTGGTCCCCTACAGGAAAATTTGACAGTGCCAGTGTGCAGGCTCACAATTCCCAGTGTAAGTCTATTTGCATGACAGTGAGGGAAAAGCCTGGGCTTCTGAAGCTCAGCAACTGCTGAGGTAGGACAGGGAGGGATTTAATTCACTACAGCTGTCCATCAGCTGCCTTTCTCTGGGAAAGGGAAATGGAAATGGAAAGGGAAAAGGGAAAAAAGGAGAAGGGAAAGAGGAGATGGGAAAAGAAAAAGAAGCAAAGAAAGAGAAAGTGAAAAAGGGGGAAAAAAATGGGAAAAAAAGAAAAAAAAAAGGAGAAAAAGGAAAAAAAGAAAAAATGGGAAAGAGAAAAAAAGGGGGGGAAACCAGAAGAAAGGGAAAGAAAGAAAAAAAAGGAAAAGAAGGAAAAAAGGTAAAAAAGTAAAAAGGGATAAGGGGGGAGGGGGGAAG
>VWYI01045433.1:0-47418 GCA_013399455.1 Anthoscopus minutus
AGAACAAGAAGAACAAGAACAAGAAGAAACAGCCGCTCCTCTCGATGATGGCAAAAATCCTCTTCTCCCAGCAGAAACAGCTCCTAGAGTGTCTGTCCTGCTGTCCCGCAGAAGGACACAAGAAACTCCACTGCCTTCCAGCTGCTCCACTCCCCCCATAGCACAGCTGATTCTTTGTCTTTTTTAAGCACCTAAGAAGTACCAACCTTCAAGTCTTCTCTCAGCTAAATGGGGAAAAATTCCACTAGCTGAGAAAGAATACAAAAAGGACACCTAACCCCCAACATTCACCCTGCAGCAAAGCCTGGGAAACAGATGATGAACCTGCTTTTAAGAGGATGGTTTCTCATATGTGCCAAGAGCGGCCATGGTAGAGATGAGGCAGCGCCTGCGTATTCTGGGCAGGGTTGTCCTGGCTTCTCCTGGTCTGCATCTTGCAGCACTGGGGGAAAATACAGTCCCTGCTATGAAGAAGAGCTGTTTGAGACAATGTGAAAGCAGCCTTGTGAGAGTCTTGCTGCAGAGAGCTGCTAGAAGATTTTTTTAGGAAGAGTAGAAAGACATGGAAGATGATAATCTGGTACTGAGGGGTGGTGTGTGGGTTTGGATTCAGACTAGTCTATCTTCAGGGTACTACTCCCAGCCACAGGAAGAGTCTGGTTTCTCTTGGAAACATTGTGCAGATGTGCTACATTACTGAACAGCCTGTGCCAACAGTAGCAGAAAATAGCACTGATTAAAACATGGATCCAATATCTGCAGGGACTTCTTCAACATTTCAGGGGCTGTTTAGATCACTAGGTGGAGATGAGCGTATAAACTGGGGAGGTTTGAGGGGAGCAGAGAAGCTTTTGAACTACAATTCCATTTTTTTTGTTAAGAGACAAGCACCTGGACATTCTGTACAGTTTTGTTCAGTGGGACATTGCATTTTTCCACCCAGCTTCATTGTCCCTTTGAGCAGTAGTTTAAGAACATGCTGTCTTTGTTTCCCTCTAGTAATCCAGCTCCCCAAGCTAAATGCACCCCAGCCATTCTCTGACCTGTGAGAGCCTGTAAACCCATGGAGGCTCTCCTTCTTGCACTACAGGAGATATAGGCTAATCCAAGCAGAGAGGATTCTCAAGCTTCTCAAGGATAATCTGAAGCATGAACTATGAATCCTGCCAGGGTCTCTCCTTGCAAGGAAGCATGGGTTCACACCAGAAAGACCTAATGAAGTGGTGGCACTGGCCCTGGCTCTGTCAGTAGGTTCCTGGCTGTGAGAAGAAGACAGATCCTGCCAAGGTGTTGCTGGCCAGCCAGCATGGCAAATAGACAGAAGAAAAATGGTGCAATGAATGCACCCCCCCCTCTTTCTCCCTCTCTCTCTCCCTCCCTCCCAACTTACTGACCTACCTATTTTTCATCCCAAACTTCCTTCTTCTACAGTTACACCAATCCATCCATTCATCTCTCTCTAACAGAGAAATGCCACATCACACTGTTTGATGGTAGCATCTCCCTCTCTGAGTAATGTTTTTGTAGGGACAGTCATTACAGTATCATGCCATCACCTCCCTAAAAAGACAAGTCTTGGAAAAGCTCTGCACCTGAGAAATATGGTGATGAACCATTTTCTAGCTCTGAAAACCTCCAGAGAAATATACAACAGAAGCTGTCTTTTTAAGCAAAAGTTCCTTGCAGAAACTAAGTTATTTGCTGTATGGGATGCAGCAGTCCTGCTAGCCTGAAAAGATGCATGCTCCCATGAGACTGAGTCCTGCATTATTTCAGGGAGGTGGCAGGGCAGACTGCACAGTCTGCATACTCCATCTATGCATTTTGCTGGCCAATTTCTTATCTTTCAGAGTCTAAAATGCCCGCTGCTGTCAGAGTGTTTGAACAAACTGCCAGATCCTCGCTCTGTGTCACACTGCTGGCATCTGTTACTTGTTCTGGCAATAAACCAGTTTATACTGTCATGATCCAACCCAACGGTTCTCCTGAGTCAGTACAGGATGGCTTGGCAAGGCAGTTTCCTTTTCATAAGGTTTTTATTAAAAACAACATTGGAGAGTAGAGTTTCTGTGCTGAGATGGTGGAAGCAGCTGGGGGATTGTTTTTTTTCCAGCACACTATGCAGCAAGTATTTTATGTATATTCTTCCTCCAGGGGATGGCCTTGATTCTTCTCTTCCTTCCACAGGTGTAAAAGAGAAGTCTTTTTAATGGAGTTACCCTGCTGTGAAGCAGGTGTAAGTGAGAGGAAAATCATGCCCCTTCTAAAAAGAATCGGCAAAATTAAAGTTTTTGGGAGGATGGATGTTGGAGATTGCTGCTTCAATAGGTACTTGAACAATATTCTCTGGCAACCCAGACAGTAGGGCTGTTGGCAGTAGAAACCAAGTTTAAAAAAAACTTCCTCATCTATTCAGTGAAGAGCAAGGCTAGGGCAAGGCTAGGCTTAAAATACAAGGGCAGCCCCAGTGGGAATCCGCTTACCTCTGGGGGAGGACTTGCTGTGACCAAGAAACTCTGATGAGAAACCAGGGATCCTGAGACTGGTTTGAGCACCAAATGGAATTTGAAAACAGGCAGCTGGAACCTTCCAGCAAAGGAGAAATTATTTCAAAAGAATCAGTGTCATGAGTGACTCAGATGCAGTACTTTGAATTGGAGCATCTCAGCACCTGAAATCTGTTGGGAGTTGAGTTGTTTCATGCTTGGTGTGTCCACAGCAGAGCCTTTAACTATGAGCCCTCAGAAGAACAGAGAAATGCAGCAGAGTCTTGTCTGGAAGTTGGTGTCCAGAGGACTGGGGAAAGTTTGTTCAGATCAAAGTCAGTTTGTGGTTCTCTCATTACCCACTAGAATTTCAATTCAGGGGGATGATATGCTCCCCTTGTACCTCTAGTTTTGGAAGTCTGGCCTCATTGCCTGCTGGGAAGAGAAGAGATTGGAAGGCATCTAGCTCCAGCCACTAGAGTACAAGGCTTTATCTGTAGCAAAGGAAGGAGAAGGCATCCAGCTGGGCCACGGGAAGTGTTCCACAAATGCCCTGGATGTGTTATGAAAGCTGGAATAGTAACACTGAGACCTCAGGTAGCACTTGTGAGGGAAGCAGCTACTATACCTTGTGCACACTATGCCTTTTGCTGGAGAAGCCAATTGGTCACCAGCTTCCCTGAGCTACAACTCCCAGCACATCTGCCATTATTAAACAGGACAGTGAACATTTAGAAACTGATCTAAATTCTTGTCCATCTAGTGATGCCACTCTTGGAGACCCAGCGCTGGCAGATGTAGTCAGACCAGAGCTGTGCTGATATAAAGCTGTGACATCAGAGGCATTTATCCTTCAGGAAATTGTCACACTGATTTCAGCATCTTCTGTAGTCCTGCCCAGCAGTGTACAGGCTTCACACCTCACTTCTTTCCCCTGGCCCTGCATGCAGCTAGTGCCCAAGCTCACTTGTCTTACCTCCAAATTTCAGTGTCCATTGCTGTTCCTTCTTCCTGGCAACACAGTACCCTCCTGCCTCCACCTCCTCTCGTGAGGGAACAGCATGATGTGATTAAAAGCAGAAGGCTGTAAGGAAAGGAAGATTTTCTGTAATAGCAGATACAAACAAGAAAACCTACAGAGATGGTGTAACTGGCTTAGTTTCTTTAAGGTTTTTAGCTTTTAGCTGATGACAGGTGTTAAATCACTTTGGTCATGTTTTATAGTCATTGAAAAAACACCCCAAAGATAAAAAGCGAGAGACTATAAGCCATTTTCAAGATTTCCCCTTTCTTGGTGTTACTACAAAATTTTAATTCTCTTGCTCTGCACTTTGCACCGATCTTTGGATGTTAAGATTGACACCTTAAGCTAAGGATCATGCTCTAATTTGGCATCACTGTTGCATAGTATTACAGCTCCCTTGGCACTTTTTGCAAACGTTGAATTCTTCTTCTAAATGGTGCACTGGCTGTTGGGACAGCAGAGGTCTCTGTTTTTGCCATGGCTCTTTTGAACATCATTCACTGCACCCACCCCTGCCCTAGGAGACTGTGCAATCAAAGTTCTTCAAAGTCAGCCTGCCCTGCAGATGTACACGTGGAATTAGTAACGTTCCTATACACCTGAATTTTTGGTATCACCCCTTCCTTTCCTTTGAAAACACCTCAAGAATGAGTCCCTGTGATCTTTATCATCCATCTGAGCCCCAGGGAATGGTAAAGTCAAAAGAAATGTAAAAATAGTCTGTTTTTCCCTAAGCAAACCCAGTGCAGGAAAGATCTGTGGGGCTTTGAAGATGAGGAATTTCTCACTACAGCATATTAAGCTGCCAAATTTTATGTGGATCCAAAAGAGACTGGACCCAGAGGCAGCCCCCAATGAGTACTTGTACTCCTCCCTGGTCCTGATACCACTTCCTTCTGGCTAATGGGTGGACTGGGCTGCTGATGCCCACCTTGCAGACACAAAACTGCTGCATGTACCCATTTCCTGTGTCTCTGCCCATCTGATGGGCAAGTATGTTCCTACAGAAGCATGGGTGAGATGAGCAGGCAGGTGCACGAATATATGAAATTGGTGCAGGTCAAAGTTACACTTCTTGCTTTCTGGAAGTCACAGACATGTTAATGCAAAAATGCGCCGGTCTGCTTCCATTCATTTGAATTTCACCTGGCTGTTTTTTGAAGGCACTGAAAGGGCTCTAAGTTTGTACTGTATTATGCATGTTCAATAATGCATATCCTGCTCACAATGTTTAAATGGTTATCTTCATTGTTATTTATTAAAACATCTTCAAGAATGTCTGGACATTTATGGCTCTGCATCTCAAATGATTCATTAAAACATCCACTTTCCCTGTCAGAAACTCTACTCTTCGATTATGTTTTGATCTCCACCAGTGAATGAGTGAAAGGCTCATGCTGTCAGATGGAATAAAATCTTTATCCAACTGCACATCCACAAGACAGAGATGTCTGTGCAGTTTCTTGCAGATGGAGGTGAACACAGACTTTCAGTTCTCCCCTCTAGGTTACAGTGAGTCAGCCCTCCCCTCCTGTTAATCTCCACTAGCAAGATGCTGAGCTGCACCTGCCCTGCCTATCTCTTCAGCGTGGCTTAGGAATTTAAGTGTCATGCCTCGATAAACCATCTACATGGCTTCTGGATTAGAGCTGGCTGGTGCCAATCTCAGAACACAGGCAGACAAAGCTAGCTGGCAAGTCTACATTTCAAGTGCTACTTGAAATAATCATGATGGAAAGCTCCTGGAAGTGCGAAGATGGTATTTGCAAGCCCAGGGAAAGTGTGCTGTCTTCAATCACCTGTCTCCTCTGTCTGGCACTTGGAGAGAGCATCTGGAGTACCAGGTCCAGTTTGGGGATCCCTAGGAGGAGATACCAACAAAGTGGAATGAGCAAAGAGGAGGGACATGTTTGGGTCTGGAGCATCTGGCTTGTGAGGAGAGTCTGGAGATTTGGGGCTCTCTGCTATCTTCAGCTATGTAAAGAGCCATTGCAAAAATAGGATGCCAAGTTGTTCTCAGATATACATAGCAAAGATAAGGGATAAAAATAGCTCCTAGGAGAATTCTGAACAGATATAAAGGGAAAAAATCTTCCCTGTGAGAGTGGTCCCAGCACTGAAAGAATACCTGGAGAGTCTGTGGGATCTCCTGAAGATATTTGCAGAAGGCTGGACTAGATGACTTCAGAGGACTCCACCCTGAATTCTTACCTTTTTGACTTATTGGCGGCAATATTTTATAACCAGCTCTTATTCTAACAGTCCTCTCTTGATCTCCTGACAGAGCCTGTTTCTTAAGCTATGCCTTTTTTTTGCCTCCTGTTGCCCTTACACAAAATACAGTCAAGGAAGACATTTCTTCCTTTCCAGTGCCCAGACTTGCTGGCAGACTTCCCTACCTAAGTTTTAGTCTCCCACACTCTACCTTGCTCTCTTGCAAGTAAGACCACCCTCACCTCAGCCAGGTGTCCCAGAAGAAGTTTTGCAGGTCACAATGTTCACTACAATCTCTGGAGGAACAGCAGTGCCACTGGATTTTGGCTTGTTCACTCTATCCAATTCAAGAGCAACATCATCAAATAAAGCTAGTTGGAGCTGGACTTGAAAGAAGCAAAAAGAAGTATCTCTTCCCAAAAGAGATAATTGCTCTGCCTGACTCTGCTGAAGGAAGGAGGTTATGACAAAGTTTCCACTAAATCCAAAAGAGGAAAGCCCACAGCTAATTACTAAGCATTACAAAACTGCCTCTGTTTCAGCAAGTCTCTGTGTTGAAACTGTGTGGAAAAGAAAGGGATTAGGAGCAAGTTTTAGTATATGCTTCTCCTGCTCTGCCCTGTCCCCTGGTCCCAGACTGGATTCTGGAATCCTGTGGGGTATCATACAGATGTTCTTGTAGGGGGGATGGCATTTTCCTCACTGCAAAACTCACTCTATTGCAAATGGCAAATAAAAGCCTGCTGTCTTTTATCACACAATTAGCTAAGACAACAAGCAGCCCAGGCCTCTGCGTTTCTTGGGAGAGTGTGCCACTTCCACCAGCAGCTCTGCAGTCTCTGGCTCTTAACCTGGTCTATCGAGATTTTTCAGGGATGTAATATTTGACCATACCTGTGCAAATAAGCACAGCTTTTGCTTGCTATAGGAACAGCAGCTTTAAAAAAAACCCAACAAAACAAGCCCACAACTGGAGGTCACTGGGAAATTAATTATTTTTCTGTTTCCTGCTGAAATGAAAAGCAGAAAAATCATCTTGTGTTGAGTAAATTACTCAGTTTGAAAGCAAATGTTCTGCTTAGGGATATAGAAAAAAAGGTCTAATAGGCTATTAGAAATCTGTAAAAATAAATGGCTATTTCAAGAAGCTAAACCAGCTAATTCAGAAAATGTTGAATTGGAGGCTTTGAACGTCTCCGCTTTCTTCCCCTAAGTTGAAATAATTCATTGATTTTTGCAGCTGTGCATGACTTGGTTTGGTCAACACAAAGCAGAACCTTTCAGTGACAAGCAGTGACCCTGTAAGTTGTCTCCTTCTCCTCCTCAGGACCACCCATAAAATGTCCTCCTGCTCCTGCCACACTGATTTTCAATTGTGCAGCTTCACTGCTGTCCTTGCCACTAATCAGCTCTCTGGCACATCCCCGAGACACTGCTTCCCTGGTGAAGGTCCTCTACAAAATAGGCAATTACAAGGTTGTCTGACTCATTTCAGCATTCTCCTCCTCAAAGGTCTTCATAATTTTTTTTCCTGAAGTGACTGGGTGGCTTTAGGTGTGCTTTCAGCTGGACAGCATACAGGATTTATCATGGTCCCTGCTTTTCTGCCTGACATGGAAAGTGCAAAAAAGACAAAAGCAGCAAAGGTTGCAAAACTGTTGTGGAGACCTGTGTTGTTTAGGAGGGGTAATTGTGGGTATGTCATTTGGCTGAAGGTCCTAGGATGCCATGATGCTCCTGCAGCCCTCCAATGTAGATCCCCATAGCTGGGTTCAGCTGCTTTAAGAGAGGACAAAGTGGATGCTAAGCATTTGTTTTTAATCTTGCTGTGCTAGGTGGATATGGAGCAGTGTGGTGCATGGAGCTGTGAATTTGGAGTTTCACTCAACAGAAACATTTCAAGCACAGACAGGACTTCTAGGTATATCCATGCCATCATGGTAGCTCAGGGCTTAACTCTGCATGCCAGCCCAAACTCCCTGGTTGTACCTTATCCTTGAAGCCTGGCCCTGGTTGGCATGGACACAGCCAGCTGGAACCCATGCAGCAGTGAAGGTGGGCCCTGCTTGCTGGGCATGGGGAGGTGAGCTGGGGCAGAGTGAGCTTTTGCATGCTGTGCTGCAGATGGATTGCATGTCCTCAGGAAAGTGATTTCCTCCATTGTCTCCATCTCCTCAAGCAGCACAGGAAGGTAACCTGTTTCCAGGGGGCTGTGAGGCTGAATCCATCAGTGTCTGAGAGGAGTTCAGAGGTGGTTGTGGGGAGGGCATGGTGGTGATTAGTCACTTGTAAATGCCCCCATGGTCACAGGGATCCAGACACTTGCTAAGCCCTATTCCAGGCAAGCAGAGTCCCTTCTCTCAGTTGCTCGTTCTTCTCAGCCCTCTCTCACTTCCCAGAGATGAATGCAAAATTGACACATTTATCACACATTGTCTGAAAAAACTGAAGCGATCAGTTTAGGTTGTATTTGCAAATATATAAGTCCAGAATACAGCAAACAAGCAATTTCACGACAACTCCATGGTTTCTTTTCATCTGAAGCCTTTCACTGAGGTGGGACATGCCTCTTGCTTTGCTTTTCACTGTCCTCTGGCAGGTGATCGAATACATTTCCACACTCAAGTCTCCAGTTAATCCAGCAAAAGCTTTTTAAGGGGCAACAAATAGATCTCAGCTAGTGAGCCATGCCCACTGCTGGCTGCCCCACCTCCCTTGCCTGCTGCAGGGTGCTTCCCAGGGTGGTTTTCTCTAGGTAGCTGAGGTGTCCTTGGTGTTCTGATCCTCAGGAGATATTTTTGTCCACAGGGGACTCCCAGTCTGAACTGGGAGAAGCTGGGAGTAGCTGTATTTTCAGGCTAAAAGATACTTTCTCCTCTGCAGTAAAAAGCAGAACCTGATTTTACCCACATTTCCCATCAACAGAAAATATGGTGGTCCTGGAGGCAAATACCCCACCTCTGTGAAGACATACATTTCAAGAGGAACAAGCTCCTCTTCCAATACGGCACTGCTAGTAGCCACATCCTCCAGAGATTCTGGTGGCGATGAGGAGCAGCCTGAGCTGCCATGGTCCTCTGAGCTCCCAGACAGTGCTCTCAAGGGGCTCTGCTTCCTAACATATGTTGTGATGGGATTTGTTTTGCTGTCACTCGCATGGAGCTAAGGTCAGGAGAGATACCTGCAGTGGAAGAGACTCTCTGTATGGAGTTCTTGGAACATCTGTGTGAAGGACGGCAGTGACTTAGAAGGGGAGGAGACCTGTGGGGAGGATGGGACAGTCTGTAAGACTCCATCCGCTGCTGTCACTGACCAATGCAGAGACCTGACACTGGAAGTGTCACTCTCAGGGGGTTGTTTGTACAGATGGGAGTGGATGGAGGTGCAGAGACATGGGGGAACAGCTGTTTATTTTTAATCTGTGCCAAGTCTTCAGAACCAACTCCCTTCACTATACTTTTTTCTCAGTTCTCCTCACATCCCACCCTTCCTCTTGTCACTGTAAGAAGCTCACAAGGATGATGGATGAAAGGCCTTAAAAGCAGCTGGTTTCACATTTCATCACTGTCACATAACATGCTTTCCTCTGCCTGAAATCACTCCTGCTGCCAGAAATGTCCTTGGTATTCCAAGGTGTTTTCCCTTGCTAGTGCCCAGCCAGGGATGGCCTGCTGGAGTCAGGTGCCTCTGTAGTTTTACAGAGCCCCTGTATGCCTTGAGAGGAAGGGTTCATCACAGCCCTCTGCTCCTGACAGCTGGAGACAACAGCATTACTTTGATTGTGGGAAGAAGGGATATTTGAGGTTGGCAGGGTTGTCCAGGCAGAGGTAACTGCATAGCTCTGATGAGAGAGGGAAGGGAGCTGGAATGGGAAACCTTGGTGGTCCAGGGACATATGGGAATGCCTTTGGAACTCTGTGTTTGTGTATCCCAGCCTCCTGCTAGTTGTGTGCTAGGTAGCTCTGCTCTGCCCACAGAGAGGTGTGCTTCAGGTGCAGTGGGCATGACAGTGACTCCTTTGGGGATTAACACTTGGTGTCTGGGGTCCCCTGTGGCACCAAAGAAGGATCCTGTTATAGGCAGGAGTACCCTTGATGGGGGGGGGCAGAGGAAAGCAAGTACCAGAAGGACTGCAGTGCTAATGTCCTGGTGCCCATGGATAACACACTGCATCTCCATATCATCTCTCTGTGCTTGGGCACAGCCAGACCTTAACCTACATCCCCTGTGCTGGCAGGCTCAGGTCTAAACCATGCCTCCCAGAAAAGTCCTGATCCTTAGGATGTATCTGGGCAGGGACTAGGAAGGAAATATTTATTTGGTTGCTTCTCAGTTTTTGTCTGTTTGCAGTGCAAACAGGTGAAAAGCTGGGTTGCAACCCCCCCTTGCCGGCAGCTGTGATTGAATGTCTAAGGAGGGGAGAGCAGGAGGGAGGGGAGGACAAGAAAAGAAATGATTGAATAAAAAAACCCCTAAAGTAAAATAAGAATCAGTGTGAAGGGAGAAAAGACATTATAAATCAAATTCTGCAAAAGGAGGCAGAGAGCAAACACTTCAACCAGGTCTAAGCTACCACCAGTTATTTATTCAGATAACGTATTATTAGTGAGGAGAGACACTCACATCTGATATATATCTCCCAGTCCCAGAGAAATATGAAAAGGCAGCTGGCTCTGCTCCTATCAGAACCATTCCAGATGTTTTCAGCTGGTGTCAGATGTGCTGCTTGGCATGACAAAGCAAAGGGGGAAAAAAAAGCAGAGAGAAAGAAGGGAAAAGAAATGTCATCACCTTATTTTTAAAACACAGAAGGAACATAAATCATGGCTTCACATAGTAAATGTTTCCCCTGGCAGCTCCCAGTGTAGCTGTCATTAGCAGATGAAACAGCAAGGGATATAGCGGAACACAAGGCTTCTATTTACCATTGTTAATCAAGTACTAATTGGTAGTTTAGACATTCTAAAATTATTGTGGGGAACATTTCAAAAGTGTCAAAAACACAAGATCCATTTTCAGAAGTGTCACCCAAATCTGATTTCCACATCTGAGTCATTAAAATTCTTTTGAAAATTTTTACCTTAGCAGTCACAGCTGACACTGGAGCATAAATTCTGGTGCTAGGCACTACAGCATGGAGCAGTGGCCATGCCTCAAAGGTTTTGATGAACGTTCAAGAGGAAACTCAGTCACCCTGTTCTTCATCCGAGGGAATAAATTATGCAGGGATTAAGGGTGGCATCTATACTGCTTTACTGGGTAGTCCTGGAAACCACCCAGGCTGGTGTGTGTGCAGAAGCCAGCAGTGCCACCCCACCTGCCCTTGCAGTATGCCTCTCGTGTGGCACTTGCTGATGCTTGCTGGCACCTCCACGCTTCTGCCAGGCTTCAAACAATAATTTTATGCTTTGGTGATTAACCATCTCTGCTATGGACCCGTAGGGTTTCTCATGTGATGAGCAGGGAAGGTGTTGAGTGAGGTAATGCTTTACCTGTGAGGATCTGCTTGTCTGTGGTTAACACTGTCTCTGGGAAAGGAGGCTGGGAGCTGTTATATAAGACCAAATTTTTTGCCTGTGGTCATGAGAAAGAAGGAGTAAGCTGCAAATGGAGCATAGAAGATACACACAAGCACTATTGAGGAGAGGCAAACATGGAGCTGGGATGCAGCTGGAGACAGTTACCATAGTTACTTCCCATCCCTGTGAGGAAGGAGGCTCAGGCAGCTGCCCACGGCTTTGGCACACAGAGAAGAGGTATCTCCCAGAGCCCAGGGGTGCTGCTGGCAGTGGGAATCTGCTGAGGGCGATGTCAGTCTGCTTGTCTTGAGCTTAACCCCTTACCTGTGCTGACCTGGGCAGGGGAAATATCCCAAGCACCCTATAGCTAGCAGCCTTGGGGGTGGTGGGGCACAGTTGGGCATACAGGACCAGGGCAGGGATTTGCTAAAGGATGGGCAAAGCTGCAAGAGTGCAAAGAGCATCCAGAGGTTGGTTGCAGACTTAGCTGGGATGCTTGTGTAGTTATGGAAACTGAGGGGGAAGGAGGGCTTTCCTTGAGATTCCTGATTTGGGATCAGGTCAGGGTTTGCAGGATAATTGACATCTCCCAGTCCAGTTGGGGAACTGAGTTTGGATCTCTTTAGGGCAATTGGAAGAGGTGCATGCAGGATGATTATGCAGACTGATGATTGAGATGCACGGAGATGATTATGCAGCCCCAACTCAAGCTATGCTTTGGGCCGTCAATAGAACGACATGATATGGAACACACTTGTATTCAGTATGAGCCTGAACCCCAGAATACCAGACAGAAGCTTGAGTCATGCTACTAGGTGACTACAGAGAAAGAGTAGTAATTTTTCCCCATCAAGAAAAAGCCTTTTAAACACATCAGCTGATGTGCAGTGACACCTCATTAGCCACTAGCTGGCTTTTCCTTTTAGAAAAAGCAAGGAGAGAGATGCACATGCAAGAGATAAGCAGTCTACAAAATGAACCACAGGGCCCTGGAAGGTGCCTGTTCAGTTCCAGCCTACCAATGGCCATCCACAGCATGTCAGCTGGGGCTTGTCTCCTGATGGACAGCCCCAGCATCAGCCAGACCTGCTTATTCTGGCTGCCAGAAGTCTCACTGCTGGTTCCCTTGGGTGCAGGGCTCACCTTGGAGCAGGATGTGCTCAGTGTTTTGGTGCAGCAGAGATGTTTCAAAGTCTGCAGAGAGCTGATGCAGAAGTGGCAAGAGAAGTTGTCAATGGAAGGTGGTGTCAGGCTGCCCTGTCTCCTGGGAAGAGGTTAGCATGACACACAGGTTCCCAAGGCTCAGCCCACTCAGCTGGGAGCTGGATATTGGCTGGTTGGGCCTGTAACCATGGCAGCAGCAGCTTCTGCATCGCAGCATGGCTTGAGGACCAAAAAAACAAAAAAAGAAAAAACCCCACACAACAACAACCCCCCCCCCACAAATAAACAGAAAAGAATTAGAAAGTCTAATAATTATGTAAGCTTGGTGGCAGATCAGGTTTGCTGAATGCCTTCCACTGAGGCAAGGTGCACCCTGGGACCCTGGGCACCAGCTGAAGATGTGATTTGTAGAGGAAGCCAAGCATGTACTCTGGGAAATCAGGTTGTGAGTGTTCAGCTGGAGCCAGGGAAGGGACTCTGCTGGCTTCTATGCTCCTGCAGGCTCTCATTACACTGTCAGGGAGCATTGTGGGCAGAGACATGGGTACCAGCCCCCTTGCTGTGCACTTAATAAAGTGCCTGAAGCTCCTCTATGTATATTTATTAAAAAAGTGTCAGTGCCTCAGCAAAAGGCAGGAGGGAATTACTAAATTGCTGTTAAGTGACATGTTCAGACACCAAATCAAGCAGAGAGCTACATTTTTAAATTAGTTTTTGACAGTTTTTGTCCCAGCATCTCACCAGCCTGCAGCCTGGAAGGAAGATGTGTCCAGTCCCTCTCCTGTCCCCAAAGCAGTCCCCTTGTTTGGAACCTGTAATACCAGTTTCTCCTTTTGTGGAAGTGAGATGACCACACTGCCTTATAGACCCTATGTTTCTGGAGTCTTAGGTACCTGGTGAGAGCTAGGACAAGTGTGGTGGGTGCACCAAAACGTGTTGAAGCTCCTCTGGGCTTCCCCAGCTCATGTGGGTGCACAAGCAGTTGTGCAAATGGCCTGTGACTGCTTCATGCCATCATGGATCTCATGCCAGGGTGATGGGCTCTCTCTGGGACTCTGTCTCCTAGGAACTGGCTGTGATGACCATGCCAGACTCCTACCTGACCTGAGTGAGTGACTCAGTGATGACTCCTCCAGTTTCATGGCTCTTCAATATGAGACTCACGGCCAAGAGCAACTCCTGGTCCATGCTTACAGTCCAGCCCACGCTCAACTGCCCATCCCTTGCACCCAAAACATTTTGCCATGTCCCTGCTCTCCTATATGGCAGCAGAGACTGTGATGATGGATAGAATATTGCTAGGGAGGATATAGGTGTGTTGGACTCTCAGCGGTGCTGTAAGCAGAGTGAACTGTATGCATGGAGAGGCAAACTTGTTCATGTTTCTTAGCACTAGAGAACACCCCCTACCACCCTCTCCCCAGAAGAGGAGTCAGGGATTCAGCCCAAAATTCCTGAGCTCAGTTTGCTTCAGCGTGTCTGGAATTTTCATGTAGGGGATTTAGATTGCAAAAACATAGCTTTGCAAGTTAGGAATCAGAGTTAGGAGCCTCATTAGCTGTTACAGAGAAGACAGCTGTGACAGGAGTGGGGAAGGCAAGAGGAATGGAGATAAGTTCAGAGAGAAGCCGTGGACTTGTGCAAAGCATTGGATGTCTTTAGGGTCACTCTGTCCCTCCTTTTCAGCCCAGCATGCTGCAGGGGTAGTGTTGATGTCTGTGAAAAGTAGGAGTTGTGAGCAAGGGGCTGTGCTGCTTTAGCATATGCATGCCAGGTAATGTGCTGGTGGATACCAAAGAAAAGCTGATGAAAAGTAAGGGTTATGCTAATGCAAACTCAGAGAAAGGCATGTACTTGCCTAGCCAGGAGCCAACATGCACATCCTCAGCTCCTGTATCTCAGCATATGCACAGCACTCTCCTACAGTGAGACAACAGGGCAAGGGGCCCATGTAAGCTTTGTGGCACACACGCTTTCATCCCTGGCAAGAAGTCTTTAAGTCTCCTGAAAACATAATGAGATTTCTCTCTGAGATTTTCTCAGAGCTCCTGGGCTGCATTTCTGGGTGCAGGCAGCTCATATATAGAACTTAAAACCTCACCTGCAGTGTATCTCTTGAAAGCCTCTTGGGTCAGAGATGTGAAGACACTCCATGGAGGGAACAGAGAGGGCAAGCTGTCATCTTCAATGAGCAGGGCATTGTGAAGAAAGGAAGAGTTTTCTGTCTGACACCTTCTTGTTTCTCCATTGCTCCTGTTATGGACTATTAAAAATTAACTGAATCATGTTCGTCATTAACATGCGCTGCCTTTGCTTTCCAGGCTCCTAGTCCAAATCATGCCCAGCCCAAAATGCCTAAAACTATTTGTAGGGCTTTTGTTATGTATTTTTCAGCACTTTGTCTCTTTAATTGGTCACTTCTCTCTGATCTGCTGGGCTGTGGTTTGCAAGCCAGCTGGAGGGCGGGAACAGAGAGGCAATTTTATTGCTCCAGACTGGATGTCAGCAAAAGGAAAGGCTCAGACAGCCCCAGCTATAGCAGCCAAAGCTGCAGTCTCTGGCACCTATGCTCCTTGCTTCCAGGCAGGCAGACAGTCTTTAATCCATTACCGGGAAGAGGGAAGGAGGCTTCTCTGAAGCTTAGGCTGTGCCTTTGCTCCTTTTTACCGCTTTCCTCCCAGACACAGTCCTGCTGCTTTTCTCACTTTCTGTTCTCAAATGATGTAGCTGGTTTTGGCACCCCAAAGCGCAGTGTGGGGCTGGCTGCAGTTCTGTGGTGTTGGATGCCCTGGGCTCTGCTGCTGGCCACATTGCAGAAGCTTGCATGGCTGTGGAGATACCTCCAGCCAAGACCAGGCTGGAGGTATCCCCACAGCCCTTTCCTGATATTAGTCCCTTCTACTGAACTTAAGTGCTGCCTTCACTGGAGTTTAGCTGGTCCAGGCAGGCCTCCTAAGAGCTTGTGTGGTCTGAATCCCCAGAAAAAATAGATGCAGCATGGTAATCCCACCAGCTGGGTTGAGACTGAGCAAATGCCAGCAGGAGGTGTGAACAGCTGCCTCACACTTGAAGCTGTGGTGTGGGCATCACTGTTGCTAAAGGGAGGTGGGCATGCAAGACCATGGTGATCATGGGTCCTGAGAAGCCTCCTCCTGTTGAGGGCTCCAGAGAGAAGGGGTAAAACTAGAGAGTGAGCTCAGTAGTAGGCACATAGACTGCTCTTGTTGTCCGGAGAGCTTTCTCTTTTGCTGACGTGTAAGGAAACCAGGAAAAGAGATTATAGGATAGGGTACTATTGTCTCCTGGGGCTTCCCATCAGTTGAAGCTAATAGTCATCCTTGCAGTCATCCTGGCAGAGCACGAAGAGATGGGTCAGGTGTTTGCTGCTCATGCAGAGTGAGTCAGTCCTCTGCCCACAGCTCCCCAGTGCGATGCTGAGTAGAGCTGGCAGGCAAAAGGGAAACATCTGCTTCAAACCCTTGTTCTTTTTAAGCTCAGAAATTCTCAGTCCAAGAGCTCACCTCTTGGAACAGGAGTACTCAAGGGAGAGGTACCAGGACCTGGGGCCTCTGGTTCAGGAACAGGGACAGAACATGGGTCTGTTTGGCACTGAATCCTGCGCTTTTGCAACTTGGCAGGGCAGAAAGACTTAGTTTCCCTTTGGGTATGGACAATTAAGACTAAGGCTGGGACTTACCACTTTGATCAACAAAAGAAGCCTGGACGGCATGTCTGCAGTTCAACAAACCATGCTATTAGGAAAGGCAAAGATAAGAAGTTTCTTGTCCCTTAACCTCTGTGAAGCACCCTGAATGGAGGAAGATCTTTGGTCTCAACTACCCTGGTTAGTCTACTAATGTTTCCTATACAAAAGGATCCCCAAAGCACTGATGTGTAAAAGCACATCGGGAGAACTCAAGTCCTTCTGAAAATGATGTAAATATTTTCTTCGGCTTCATCAGTCTTTGGATCAGAACTGAACTCACTGTCGTCCCTGCATGATCAATGTGATTAAAACACCCAGCTGCAGGGGTGATGGTAGGAAGTGTTAGAAGGGGGAAGGCTCGTGTCAGCATTTCATTTTAAAAGAGCTTTAACATGTTGAAATTTAATAATTAAGGAGATACTTTCAATTTTTCTTTTTCTTTTTTTTTTTAATAGTCTAACAGCATGAACTAAGCTATTCAATAATTGATACAGCTGAACTGCACATGCCAGCAACCAAGCTAAGGGTGTGGGCTCAATCTTTGCAGACAAATGAAGTGAGAAGTAATTGCTTGATGAAGAAAAGGAAGATATTAACACAAGATTTGTCAAGTCCCTCATAGGAATTCATCATAGTGTGTCTGGGGCTTCAAATGGGATTTGTGCTGCTAATTAATCACTAATTAACACTCTGAATTGGCCCAAACATGAGGGAGGGAGGGAGGGAGCTGTGGCGATTCTAAACTACAAGAGGGATAGATTAAAAAAAAACCCTTTTTTTTGGATGGGGGATAATTCAGAGGGAATAAGGAGGAGGCAAATATGGACTGCTCATGCTGGACAACATATGCACATGTGTTTGCCATTGGGAGGGGTCTAGTAACACTAGCATCCGCAGGGATGATCCCAATGTCTGGATGGAGACTCGGTTCTGAGGAAAAGAATTCCACTTCCACACCCAGCTGGCTCTAGTCTCCTTCCTTCTCATAATTCTTGGGATATCTCTGCTGTTGCAGATGTTACATCTTGTCTGTCTGGGTGAGATTAGCAATTCAGCCTGACTCTGGTGCTCTGCTGCCCAAGCCTCGCCCCATGTACAGCCTGAAGATAGACCAAGGTGCCACAGTGAGGGGAGGCACCTCTCCAGTGCAGGCTCAATGTGGCTCAAAAGTGCTGCTGTAATATGGGAAATAACAAATCCTCCCACCTGCCTCCTACAAATGGCAGCTCTGCCTACAATGAGACGCGACACCTCAAAGTTGCAGCAATAATTTAAGTGTGTCTCACCAGGCTGTCTCTCTGTCTCTGTATGCGTGGGAGAGACTTGGGTCTCTCCTAATTACTTGTTACCATGTGGGAGAGCTCCACAGGGAGAGACAATGTGGCTCAGTCAGTGTGCCTGAACTTGGCAGCTGGGTGCTAACTAAACTTGGAGTGCACTGTTCCCCTCCATGTACTCTGATTCCCCAACTATTAGAGTGTCACCTTTCCTGTGATTTTTTTTTTCTTTATAAGAAAGCTCAAAAGCCTATTTCATAGTAAAAACACTAAAACCTTGAAAAATGTTCCTAAGAACTTTCTCTTTCTCATCTCTACATTTATTCCCAGGACAACAGATTAGTAACATTTAGAGCTACAAAGGATCACTAGTTTAATCAATAGATAAAAAAAGATCACAACTGTTAGTGCCAGACTTTGATTTTTACACTGCCACTGCATTTTATGCATCTGCTTCCCCTTTTGTGGCATTTTATAGCACTCAGGATACTTCTGTGTTACTCCAGTTCAATTTATGCCCTAATTTTATCCTATTCATCTATCCTTTGCTATCCCTCATCTCCTCAGGTCTTCCTGGATCTATGTCCTGCTGTGTTTCCATCACTCACTGGTCATGCCAGGTGGGAAACAGTCCCATGAGAGGCTGGCAGTGTTTATGTGACATTTCCAAGGAAATGCAAGAGCAGTCTCTGTATTGTCTGCTTTTCACTTCAGGACCAGCAACTCCTAATTTTGGCTCGAGGCTGACCAGGAACATGTGATTTGTCTCCCCAGACACTACAGCAGAGTCCTGAGCTAAGCCTCTTCCCCTTGAAGGTGATGATGTGGACAAGCTCAGAGCACCTGAGCAGGCTGTCAGAGTCCTCTGAGATGGGACTGCTGGGAATGGGGTCACTT
This sequence comes from Anthoscopus minutus, assembly GCA_013399455.1. Classification (NCBI taxonomy): domain Eukaryota; kingdom Metazoa; phylum Chordata; class Aves; order Passeriformes; family Paridae; genus Anthoscopus; species Anthoscopus minutus. Next base: position 18,288 of record VWYI01045433.1, read on the forward strand.
CCGGTGAAGAAAAGGTATTTCTCTCCTCCCCTTTTCACTGTTTACAGCAGCTGAGCTACTTAGTCTCTCCCCACCCTATATGTTTTTGATCTTTGCCTTGCCCATGGTGACTACTCTGAAGCACTCTTGAAATGGTGAACATATATGGTTTTGAAAATTCAGAATTTTAGAAGGCTGTAATGCACTTAAACAGGTGGCGGGTAAATAGGTGCATAGCAGGAACAGTATGTAACAAATTGCATAGGAATACAGTTACCAGGAAAAACCTTTAAGATAAAGAGTATTATGAAAAATCAGTAGAGCAAGACTCAGTTATTGTTAAAAATCTGCAAAGCATGAACCTGTGGCTCCAAAAATCAGCCAGGCCCAGACAGGTGGTGTCTAGCAGGATAGATTGACCTGAAGTGAAGCCAAATCTCCATTGTGCCTGTCCAGAAGCTGAAGAAGAGCTATGGCCTTCATCCTCAGACCCCCAAATGCGACCACCAGGAGGCATGGCAGCTCATTACAACATGGAGCGAGAGAGGGCAGGGATGGGTGGGCAGGGAGGTATGGGTTTGTGGGGTCAATGTGTATTTATACTGGGAACCTGTCCTGACCAGGTATGCATGTGTCCCAGCTGGCAATAAAACATATCTCTGCAATTTTCGGTGGTCAAGTCTTGATTCCCAAAATCACTTTTATGAAGGATAAAGTCACAGGCTTCAGGTGAAACATGCTGCTGCAGAAAGAGCAGTGGCCAAAGTGCCTCTCTGCCTCATGTTTGCAAAGAAAAATAAATGAATGTAAAGAACCAACTTGTTTCCTCAGAAAGTCAGTTATGAAGGTCTCCTGAACCTTTGTAATCTTTTTGCTGCCTGAATGTGACCAGATATGTGAGTGGATGTATTGTGTGCTGCAGCAGAACAGGCTACAGACAGAAATGATGGCTCTGACAAATTACAGTGTTTCTTCGGTGTGGTTTATTCCAGAGACCTTGCTGCAGCTTCTAAGGAAGGAGTTATTCTTGAGGGAATGCAATAAGTTTTTTAAAGTCTCAGGAGATAAAACCTTCCAGCCAAAGCCCCTCTAAGGAGTGTCTCAGTACCTTTTGGGCTTTGGGTTATCCATGGGTTGTATGCACAAACATACCCCTTCCTTGTGTCATATACCCTGAAAAAGGAAATTTAGATGTCAGCTGGTTTTATGACTTCTGGATATTTTGAAAGATAGAAAAACATAGGCAACTTCATTAAAGAGAGCTACAAGTCCATTCTCTGAACTCCTGGTACAAGTCCCTGGATTAATTTTCTTTAGTTCTGCTACACATGAATGGCAATTTCTATCCCAACCTTAAATTAATTGGCATTGCAGCTCTCTACTCCATTATGTTTATAGATGGGAAAATGAAAAATCCCCAAATGAGGTCTACAGCTCTGTATTTCTGTCTCTGGAGAATCAGTCTTCATGACGTCCCCTTGAACATTGCTGATCTAGTAGAAAGCCTCCCACAAAATTTTGTTTTCTGCTGATCATCAAAGCTTCTTCATCAGATTTTCTCTTTGGGTTTCAGGGTGAGTTGGGAATCTTAATAGCCTTGTGCACCATCTTTAAGCCCAGAACAGCTAAGTCATCCGCTAAAAAACTTTGTGTTAGTCTTCTGTCTTAGCTACAGAACGACTTCTGCATTGGCTTGTGTTTGCTCTAGTGGTGATGCAAGGTATAACCTGTTTCCCATACATGATTTGAGGGAGGTTCCTGCAAACACTGCTGCTTTTGTTACAATCCTCAGGATTCTATGAGATCAACACCTCACTTTTACCTTGATGGGGACACTGAGGCCCTTTTTCCAGAAAACAACAGGGAAATCTGGATGATTGTCAGCTATCAGAGCTATAACTTCAGGAAAAAATTGTCTCTCTCTAAAGCTGATCTGGCATGCACAAATCAGTACTGATCCAAAGGGTAACCTCATGGCAGATTAGAAATACTTGTTACTGGATCACCAGTGCTACCTGTGGCTTCTGGATTCTCCTGGAAGGTTTCTTGTCCCAGAGCCAATCAAGGACTTAGCTGAGGGTGTGAGCCTCAGTGTGTACACATGGTTCAGAGGATAGTGCAAGCTTCCTTCTTCAGTGAGAACAGCAAGTAGATGCAGCCTTGGAGAAAAGATCAACTCCATTTACTTCCCACTGCAGGATTTTTAAGACAGAAGAGCCAGAGAACCGGCTCTGCTCTGTGAAACTCCTTTGGAATTGTGTCTTGCCACAGTAATGAAGGTGGGTGCAAGCTGGGAAGAAAAGTTTGGATAAAATAGCTCTGATTTTAGTGTGTGCTGGGTATATGGCAACTGGTGGGGAAAAGAATGACATGACTGTGGATATTCCTGTCCCTTCAGGTGGGATTTCTGCTCTTTGCCATGTGCTGTGTCCTTTCAGCATTTGAGCAAAATGTATGAGGGTGAAGGTCTCTGGCCTGGAAGGCAGAAGATTTCCTGTGAATACTTGGACCAAACAGAATTCAGCCAAACTGGGGCCTGTGGCACTGGAAAAGACTCTTGATTATGAAGTGGGGTTGTGCTGGCTAACAGAGATGCTGTTCCCATGTCTTTCCTCCCTTCCTTCCCTTCCTTCTCTGGGTCTTTCACACCCTGGAATGTTTCCCTGGTCTCACAGAAAAGAGTCCCAAGACTTATCCTAATGTGCTATAAACCCTGAACCTTTTTCACTTTAAATGGTAATAATCAGATTTCCACTTTCCTAGCAGCGTGGAGGCTAGAGAGTCCTGGTTGTATTATTGCTTCGCTGTGCCAAGAACTCTGCATCAAACCTATTACTTTTACATTCCTGCCTCCTGAAAAAAGGGATGCAGGTAGCAGTAGAGTGTAACTGGAAAACACATCTGCAATGTTAGTTTAGGCTTGTGGCTCCCTGGAAAGTCCTATTGAACTGCAAGCAATAGCAATGCATCAGAGTGTTGCAAGAAAATGCAATACATTAGCTCCGTACAAGCGATTGTTTCTCTGCAATAGCCAGCTCAAATGGCTCTAATAGCTTTCCACTGACTTTCTGCTGAAAGAATGACTCTTGGCTTGAACAACAGAGATGTATCTGTGGCCAAGGAAGGTTCCCTGATACCAGAGGCTGCTGTGAGCTCTGTGAGGGATGCTCCAACACTTCCAAATCAGAAAATCTGCAATCAAAATTACTCTAAAATACCCACTTCAGTGACATTGAAAAGAAACCTTACAGCTTCATAAATCAAACTGTAGTGAGGAAAGGAAGTGGAGGTCCTGCAGCCTGGAGGGTATAAACAATGGAAGAAACACCTTGAGCCATAATGCTCAGAGTCAGTTTTATAAAATTTTTAGGAGTAAGCAAGTGTCCTGGCTGTGTCTGACAGTTAGAGGATGGATGGCCTGATACAGTCCAGGACAGGTAGACCTAGAGCTGAGCAAATAGAACTGAACATGCAATACATATCAGGCAACTCAGTCTCTTTTCCTCCTGGGGGGAATGCCAGTCATCTGCCATTTCACTAAATCCTGTTAGCATACAAAATAATGGGAGTGGCTTGCAGAGTGGGGAAATAATCCCATTTCTTGTAAGTGACTACTAAAGGATCAACTGCCACGGTCTGATCTGCCATGGCTTGTGGCAAGGCTTTGTAAACTTTTCCTGCCATGCCTATGGGAGTGTTGTGTGTAGCTCTGGTGGGACACTCCCTTAGACACATGTAGTACCTGCTTTGCTTCTCTTGGCTACTTAGAAAATTGCCTGCTTAAAGTAACCTGTCCATCTGCCCCCCTTGGGAACTGGTGCCTTATTCCTTCCAGTATCATGGATGGAGCAGAGGGCGGGGATGCTGCTGCTACTTCACAGAGCCATGGGCATGAATCAGCAAGAGGTGGAGGAGCAGCCCACGGGAGCCACCACAGAGCTGACAGTGATTGGCAGAGTCACCAGAACAAGACCAGGGAGGGAGAGTAGAAAGGTGTCACCTCTGCCTGGGGAGGAAATTGTGGTTTCCCTGGTCCCCTGCAGGTGCAGCCTGGGAGAGGCCATGCTGTGGGGTAAGGCACCACAGGCAAGAGCCATCCAAATCTCCTTGGTCTGTCACCTCTTTTCCATCAGCAGAGCATTCCCTGTCCAAGAGGAGCTGAGGTGGTACAGGATAGGGATGTGATGTATGGAAGGGGTGACCCCACTCAGCCATCAGTGAAGTGTGCTGCCAGTGGCAGCAGCGTTGTAACTCTCCCCCTTGTAAACACTCAGCAGTTCCTTCGTTCATGCAGATGTAAAAGGAAATCCAATGCCGTTTACAAGCTCCCAGCCCATTACCGAACGGGTTCCTAAAGCAGCGAACAAAGGCTAATCAATATGCTGAGTGCAGGGGAAAGGGAGCCTGAAAGCGTCCGCTAATCAGGGGGATGCTGCCGGCCTTATAAATAAGGAGGGTGTCTCTGCTGGGGAGTGGGCCCAGGGAACAATTTGACACCTTTCATCTCCAGTCGCCTCTAAATGTCTCTCTCCAGTAATGAGCGCGGTGCACCCTTTCCTCCACAGCGCGGAGCGGAGCGAGGAGGAAGAGGCAGGCGGAGCTGCCGCTAATGGTGACTTGCCACAGGGATCAATAGATGGGAAGCAAATTAACTAGGATCCCGTGGGAAGGGATTTGTTGATATGCGAGGTGACATCGGATCGGATGGCTGTGCCTCTTCGGAAATACCAGCCTGTAATGAACCCCCGAGGGAGGAGGAGGGAGGGGACCTTCCTTCCACTCTGGAATGCTATCTTTCCTCACCTCATCCTGCTATTAGCATACACACCGCTTTGATTTTTTTTCCCGCCTAACGAGTCCTCTCGCTGCCTCTCTCCTTCTCCGAAGTGCTGTTCTCTCCAAAAGAACTTCTTCCACAGATGTAGGGGTGTGTTCCCTCTCGGGGAGACCCGGGGTCCGATTCTGGCTAGCTTAGGACCCCAAGTTTGACAGCCTCAACAAGGACAGAAGTAAAAGACGAGAAGCATTCTCCCTCTCGGGACCAACAGTCCCACAGTTTATTGCAGAACAACTCATGATGCGTCCCGGAAAAAAGGAGAGCGGGGAGCCAGAGGGCCTAGACCCCCTGCGATAAACCAAGGGAGAGGGGGCGGGGGATAGTCGCAGCCAATGACACACCTGAAGGGAGGGGTGAAGGGAGGAGATATCTCAGGTCACCCACCATCAGGGTCTGGGGTATGTGGACAGTGCAATGCAACACACGGATGCCCCTGGAAATAGGGTAGGATCCTCAGAGCCCAGGGTGGGTGACCTAGGCAGCTTTGCATTAGGTTGTATCTGTAGCCCTAAGAGGCTTGCAGCCTTCCTGCCCTGGAAATGTAGCATGTGCCTGAAAGAAAAGCTCTGCTCTCTTTAGCTTGCCTCACCATTGTGGCACCGTGCTATGAGGTGGGGAGGTGGGCAAGAGAGGGCTCAACCAGGTGTTGCTCACCCCTTCCTTCTCTGGGCCTGGGGAGCAAGGGACTGCTTCTCCAGGCAGTGATACTGGCAAAACATGCTTCTTCTCCAGCAAAGCCTGGCAACTTTGATTCCCGTGTGAGCACTGCCAGAGATGGAAATCTCAGGCCCCTCTGCCAGCAGCCAGCACAGGAGTCTGGAGAAGGAGACTGTTCCCAGCCAGATGCTCCACAGAGCAGCCTTGCAGCTATAAGACTGTGAGGTCTTATAAGACTGCGATTAAGGAGCAAGTGTCTTCAGGAGAAGCTAGTGCAGTCTGTCCAGACTGTTAGAATCAAAGAATCATTTATTTTGGAAAAGACCTTTAGGATCACCAAGTCCAACCATTAACACAGCCAAGTCCACTGCTAAACCCATGTCCGTAAGTGCTCCAGCTACAACATTACGGGAACAGCCCTACCTATAGAGGGCTTCTCCTGCTTTTCCTCCTCACCTGCACATGGTAGCCCAGCACTGTGGGTGTTTGTCATGGCATTCTGCACCTCAGCTGGAGCCAGAAGAGCAGGCAGGAGGAAAGGTAAGGCTCAACTTCCTGCTGGACCAAGTCTGGCTGGGAGAGAGCAGGAGCTGCAAGTTGTGATATCGGCTGGAGATGGTTCAAACAAGAAATCTGTGCACAAGTAGTGCTTTTAAGAATTGGAACAGCTTTCATTATCTTCATGCTCATATTAGGCAGGCCTGGCAGAAGGGTGGGTGGATAGGAAGGGCAGTAGCAGGGGAAAACAGTGGCCTAAGAAAAGCAAGTCCTGAGCACCCACAGAGAGCAGGATGACCCTGATGGAGCATCAGTCACTTCTGCAAAGGAAATCCATTTCTAATACCTCTCATTCACTGTAGATTTCAAGGCATAGCATAGAAAAGGATCAGTTTTTTGCTAAGATAGCGAGGAACTGGATTTCCCAGGGCAGTCCGTCAAGAGGAGGGAGCCTTGGACTCCTGGAAGTCACTACCAGCATCTTTGTAAGACAAACTCTGTAGTTGAACAATGCTGAACATTCCTCCTGGAGCTAACCAAGGAGACTCTCATAGTCCTGAAACTCGCTCAAAGCAGAAGTCATGAGAAGAGCTTGAGTCCAGTGAATTTTCTGAAGGACACCTAAGTTCTTTTGGAAGTCTGGAGAGTGGCTGGGCTGGAGATATATCCCTAGGCATACAGAGGTGCATGTTCCATGCCTCTTATTCTCAACACTTGTGGAGGTGGCCACATCACTCTGCTTTGTGGCAGGCAGTGCGAGCAGCGTTCTGGCAGCTACTGATCTGAAGGAGTGGGAGTGATCTCCTGGCTGTGCTGCTTGTGCTGCTCTGGCAGGGAAAGTTCTCACTGTGCTGGAGGCCACTCCTCACTGCCTGACAGCTTATGCCCTGAGGGACTCATTTGGTGCAGATCCAGCAGCAAGTTCAAACCTCATTTAATTTTGCCTGCATGCACAAAAGAGAAATTCCTGTTGTTTCTGCTGCTAGCTGCTTGAATGGCTGCCCAAACAAACAGGCAAGATAAAGTGACCCTGGGCATCTCTGCTAAACCATGGCCAAGGCTCAGTTGAGCAAATGAACCTGCAGACAGAGAACAGAAAATGGCATGAATTTGCTCTGCCTTGGCTGTCTTCCCCACCAAACACTGCTGGCACCCAAAGGAGTGGAGTCTTCTGGGCACCTTTCCTCCTGGGGGCCTGGGAGGGCAGGAGCAGTTTTCTGGGGTGAGGAGGACGAAAGGGAGTCCTCATTTAGGAAAACAGCACTGACTGATCAGCATCTCATTTGCAAGATCGAGAACTACAGCTTGCTCATCTGCCCCACTCCTCTGGTTTCCTCCCTGCTTATGGCTGCAGAACTCAGTGTCTTCGGACATACTTATGAAGGTATGCCTGGGGCCATGCTACCAACTTGAAAATAAACCTTCCATCACTCCTGTCTCTCCCTCACTGCCTTCTGCACCCTGCTTTCTCATACTTCCATCTTTCCTTCCTGATCTCTACCTGCCTTCCCTATCCTCCTTCCTGTCTCTCCCTCCTGTTTAATCTCATCCTCCCTCTGCAGTGGAGTTGTGCTTTTCAAGCAGCCTATTGAAGGGACTTGCTGAAGGAGCCATTAGTTGGAAGAGAAGTGGAAGCCTGTGGTGGAGGGTGGAGAGGGAAGAGCTGGTCTGTAAATACAGCTCTTCTCCACTGCAAGCGAGACGCCCTCGCCAGGTATCACTCAGCCATGCTGTGACAGCCATTTGTGAAGAGTTCAAGCATTCCCATCTGCATTCCCTAAGGAAGACAGAGACTCACAGAGGCCCGGCTGCATCACAACCCCCTCCCTTCAAACCCATTATGTGAGGCATGAGTGTTTGCTGGAGTTTCTGCTCCTCTGGAGGAGGCTAGCTCTTGCCAGGAGGTGAGAGGAAGGTGTGTAACATGAGAAGGGACCTAAGAGAAATCTAGAGGTGACAGCAAGCTCCTGGCTCTTTTAGGCTGTTAGGAAACAGGTGAGAATGACTGTATTGTCCCAACAACACATTGCCTTGTTGACATGGGTCTGAAGCTCTCTTGCCTATTGGTCACTGTTGGCAGTGACAAAAAGGGTCTGTGTATAAGAATTGAAAATAAGATTGTATTGGACATTCTGCCTCTCTGTGCTAAAGCCCCTTGAGGTTAAAATGATGTCTGGATTTAGGGACAGCTTCTGCTGGGATTGCTTGGCAGGATCTTTTGAGTATTACTGTTTTTTCTGTAACAGTGAACCCTGGCTGTTTCCCCAGCGCCATCTGAGTAGTTTCCCTTCACAAAGCTCTGCCCTGACACAGAGCCAGTGTGTGCCTCCAGCATTGCTTGCTCTTTCTGTGGCATCTGTGATCACGGAGTGCCTTTGCTTGGGCAGAGAGAGGGTACGTGCAGGATGGTTAGAGTTCTGTGTTCAGGGCTTCTGCACTGCAGCCAGTGGAATACTGGGATGCTATAATTTCCTGTAAGCAAATGCTTAAGATTCCAAAAAGGCAGCATTGTGTCACTCTCCATCTGTTAAATGCTTTGAGATCATTGAATGGAACATTTGATATAGATGCAAAATAATTATTATTTTTAAAAAATTATTAATTTTCTTCCATTATACTCAAACACACCAAAGAGTACATTCCCATTGCTAGGCATCTGTGCACAATCTCTAGAGAGTGGCTTGTCTGATGTGTTTATTCAGTGTAAATAAGTTAAATGCTGGGGAATGAATGGTTCTACTAATTGAATTTATTCTTGTAAATTTAATATGTCATTCTTGCCAAATGTGCCATCAAAAATGTGCATTATTTTGTTCATCTGCATGGTCATCACTGAAATTCAGAGAAGACATTTGAAATCCTACTGCATGGTTGAAGGAAACAGTCTTCAGCAACCCATGGAAATACTGTGTGGGACTTCAATATTTGTAATCCAGAATGATGGCAATTGTAGTGCTAAAATACGTTCACTGTGAGAGAAAGTACAGTTTCTCAGCTTTTCTTACTCCTTGCATATTGATTCCTTTTAGGCTTAGAGTCCCTCCTGTCCTCGGTCTCTGCCCAGAGAGGATTTTAAAGGAGAGAGGAAAGGGAACGGGAAAAGCTATGGGTTTGTGTGCTTTGACCACATCGTAAGAATTGTATCTCAGTGTAACTCGGCATCAGTCAGGTATCTTTTGCTCTAATTCTCCTGCTTTATAGCTCTTATGGAGAACTGACTGCAATGAAAGAGCTGTTTGTGAGGACACAATTGATTGGAAGACCTGACTGTAGGAGTTTCTTTTTGAATCTGAATGCTAAGAGGGTCTGTTGCATTTACGATTTTAATCAAAATCTTGCACCGCAGAAGGTCATGTATCTGGTACAAACTTGGTATCATACTTTTGAGCCTGTTGTGTGGCAGTTCAAAATATGGTTCAGGGGTGGAGGAAGCTCCTGCTAGCCCAACCACAGGAAGGAAAATAAAGCAAAGCAGAGAATGCCTTTATGCTATTGCTTGCGAGTAGGGTATACAGCTCTGGCTTCTCCAACTCAAATGCCTTTTATATAATAGGGCTAAAACCAGCTCAGAGCAGCAAAGATGAGCAAGGGTGGAAACAGTGATCTGGGTGTGAAAAATTATTAACTAGGCTAGGACTCCCCCGTCTGGAAGAGTCTGGTGAGGGGGTGTGGAATTGTGAGTGCCACTGAGAAGGAGAACAAAGAGCAATTGTCTGTCCCAGCAACAGGACTGAGCTGGGGGTAGGAAGGAACAGGCAGGTGGTGTTTCAGAAGAGACCAGAGGATGTGACTCCATTACAGGGGCTGTAAAATGCCTGGCAGCAGGCATCTGGAGCATCCCAAATGTGAGTGGACAACTCTGTGGTGAAAAATCCAGCAAGTATCAAAGACAGGAATGACACATATGACTTAGTATGTCTGGAAGCCAAAGGTGGCTGGGAGAGTAATCTGGGTAGATCCTGTGGCATGCTTGCCCTGCCCTCACCTGCTGCTGTTTGGAGGCAGGCTGTCAGGTGAGATGGGTCTCTGGTATTACCCAATATGATCGTAATTGCACTTCTATGTCCATTGCTCAAAAAATACCCTGTAGTAGTCAATTCAGCTCTAAGACCACGCAACTCTAGAAAGTTATGTGACTATTAACTGCTTTATCTTCATGTCATTAAGTATCATTAGGTTCCTACTAAGGGTTTAGCAGAACCCCGATGAGCCAGGGGGAGAAACAATTGCAGCCCATATGCCCAAAATCATCCATCCCACTAAGGACTGCCATACAGCTTATGAGCTGTAATCACATCAATTAACCTTTGTCCCATTGGACGTTAGGAGGGCCATAGAATTACTGTTTTTATAATTAACCTCCTAAATAGGGATATATCCAAAACAGAGAGAGATCCCTATGCCTCCCAGACCTGTGCAAAGGCAGGGAGAGGGAGAGATGAGGATTACTGAACAAAAAGAAAGAGGGATTAAAATGCCCACTGAGTTCTGTTGTTGCCTTGCAAAGGAAGAGCTGCTCTGAGCCCTCAGGTCTTGTGAGCCTCCCAGACAGGTGGCAGTTCTGCACCAAGGGCCTTGGATCCAATGCCAGAGAAAGGAGAGATGTGGGATCATGAGTGGGGGAAAGAAGAAGCTCCCAGAACCTAAGTATGGGTGAATAAAGGAAGCTCCTGCCCCAGAGAGGCAGCCAATGTGGTATTGGAGCCCCCCCAGGAATCAAGTGCCAAGCTGAAGATGCATGGGGTGCTTGAGACCTGGTTTCTGCTCCACTGTCAGAGGGTCAGACAGCAGAGCTGGCCTCAGGGAGGAAAAACCATGGAGCAGCCAGTTAAAAGAAAAAATTGAGAAGATTCATTGAGCAGTAATGGGAAAGTAATTGAGCTAAACTGAAATGTAATTGGAAAATAATCATCGTGAGCAGCAGTTTAGCACATTTTATTGTAATCTGAACAGAAGGTGCTCTGTAAATTTGTGTTCAGCCCCATCTTGGGGCCTGTGGTATGTCTGTGATGTAGACAAAATACTTCCTGTGACTTGGAACTGAAGCCAGAAACAGACTCTACTCCCTCATGCTCACTGCCACCTCTGTCTCCACATTCAGCATAGGGACACAATGGGAGGAAGAACCTGGTTTCTCCAGCAGTGTGGGAAAAGGATGGTGATACCACCCACAGTAGGCTGTGGCAGCTGCTAGCCACGGGAGACAATGCTGGGAGACCCCACTTGCTTACTCCATGTTAGTCAAGAGTATTTTCCATCCATGCTTCATGTGTACTGTTCTGCTCCAAAGCTTCTTATACAAAGTGTTCAATAAATACCCCTAAAAAGTGGAGGAGATGAACAAAGTAATGTGAAGAATAATGAAATGTCCCTCAGCCTCTAGGGAAGCAATATTGACCAGCTGTGGAGAGAGCTCATAATGAGCCTACCTTACCCAGAGAGAACAGTAATAGCCTTCCTTTCTGTAGCCCCTGCTTGCCAGCCCTGTAAATTGTGTTTGCTCAGGGAAATGATTTGTGCAGGAAAGGAGCCAGGCAGCAAATGCGAAGTGGAAGGGATGGTGTGGAGGGAAGGAGAAAGGTTGCAGGGGGAGTCATGGCTTGGATACGGCTCTGCACAGTCAGTCATTGTTGCAGAAAATTTTAGACTGCAAGGTCTAAAATGCTCCTCTGGACCCTGCTGGCCCAGAATCCTGGGGGAAGAAAATTTTGGGAGCGTGGGAGCTAGAGCTGGCAACAGGGAGTGGATCCTGTGCTCAGTGAGTGTGACTCTCGTCCCAGTCATTGTTTTCCCTTGCTTCACCCAGGTTTCTCTGTCCAAACATCTGTTCTTTATGCAGGTGGTGTGATCTCTGCACTGGCCACACTCTGTCCTGACAGTCAACTCAGGTCCTGAGCAATGCCCTTGCTCCCAGCCCCTGCTTTGCTGCATCTGTCTAGATGGAATCAGAGAACTTGCATGCTGGACTCACTGGCCACTCTACCCACCACTATCTCCTGTGAAGATCTCTAGAGCTGTGGCAGAGCATCCTGCTATTGTGTGTCTGGTCAAATGATCAGCCCAACAGCGGTGTGTAACCCAGAATGCCCAGTGACAGGGCTGCAGTTTCCCACCCTCAGTGGCTCTTGTTTTCTAGCCCATGACCTGGGATTCCTGGTGGCCTCTCCAGCACCACAATGTCTCTTGTTTCAGCAGTCATGGAGATTTCTAGAGAGTACCAGCTGCCCACCTAGTTTTAACTGTGCTATCTGTTCTGTGTAGCATCTCGTCTACATTAACCTTGATTGCATCATCCCTTCCATTTCTCATTTCCATTCCTTGCCCCCTTGTTATCTGGGGAGGTAACAGGTCTGTCACTTTGACTTTCTGTTCTTCCTATTAATTTCTCTGCCTTTTACTGTCTTTTGCCCACTCCCTCCTTTAGCAGCATGTGAGTTGGGACCGGCATCTCATTAGACTGCAATTCCCCTTGCCTTGGTCCAGTGTACAAAGTGCCAGAACGTCTCAAATTGAGTTGGGACTGTTTCCTCACAGACAGCAAGGTCACTGCAATCCAAGGAGTTTCTCAGCCTGTGTGTATATAAGGCAGCTCACATTCACACAGTGCAAAAGGCAGCTCTGCAAACTTCAGAGCTGAGTCCTTAAACAGGTGTATTCAAGCACCCACACATGGCATCATTTCTTTGCCATATTTGGTTTTATTATCATTTATTTCCTCTGTAATGTCCAGAGGAGAGACTCCTTCCTGCTTCCATCGCAAGCGAGAAAAGGGTGCAGGAGAAAACCACACATGGTTGAGACCTGGGATAAGGCTGGGATAAGGGTAAGACCTGATAAGGGTGACTGGTTATATAAGACTTGAATGTATGGTAGATCACAGATATATGGTGATCATCTTCCCTGCTGCACTCGGATGTGGCTCACTGTATGGTCAGAGCAGGCTGGGTTTTTTAGCACTTTGTGTTGTTCTCCATGGTCTTGCCCCAGCCTTTGTGACAAGGGGTTTCTGTCCCTGAGCTGTGGACAATCCCCCCACTGGCACCCTCATAGTGTGCCCATCATCCTCTGTCAGGCAGCAGAGGGGCTAGGCTTCACTTCGCCCTGAGGAAAAGTCTCTGGAAGCTGTCAGCTGAAAGTAAATTGGAAGAGCCCCCCTACTGTGTTCAATCTGTTGATTAAAGCAGTGCTGATCTTATCTTATTGCTAGCAGATCAGCCTGAGTTTTCTGAGGCTTCTGCTGAGCTCATTGTTAGTTTGGCCAGTTGCAATGATCTGAATTTATCCGAAGGGTTTTTGGTTTTTCCTTCTTGCAATTTTGAATCTGCCTGGAAAATTACTTCTTTTTCATTCTGTGTTCATTTGGAACATGTGGCAGAACCTGCCAACCTGGCAAAAACCCTTTGATCATGAGTTGCCGAGAGCTGCTGAAGCAAATCAAACCAAACCAAGCAATGTGAAATCCAAAAAATCTAAGCCATGGCCAAACCAAACAAGATTAAAAAAGACCCATCAGACCAGCCTCAGCCAGAGCAAACCAGAGACCTACTTTAACCCGACTAAACCTAATTGAATTAGAATTTGAGTTAGGGGGAATAGAAAGGTTCTTGGGAAGAAAGGCATTTTGTTTGCTGCTTCTACTGAATTTAGGAAAAGCTGTGCTCTGTTTTTCCCTGATAAATGGGCCTTCTGCTCAGGTGCAGAGCTCCCTAAGATGAGAGAGTTGCTTGGAGAGCTTGCCACAATGCCACAGCATTTCAACAGGGATGTCTTTTCCATGCGTAGTAAAAGCCAAATGAAAGCAGAGAATTATCCTTACCCAGTTTATACTTCCTTGTGAATCTCTGGAAAGAATATGGGAAATGTTATCCATTGTTATTGCAGCACTGACTCTGATTTTTCTGCTGTGATTGACACCAGATGCTAACCTGGATTTCCTCCTGCCTAGAGGTGACACACAGCTGTGATCTAAATTAAGGGATTAGGAAGCTTTGTGCCTCTGCCACATGATCACAGTCATGGCACCAACTCATGGCCTTGCTGCTGTCCACTCAGCGAGGTATCCAATGGCAATCCCGATCAGGAACGGTAATTGTTAAAGAGAACACATCTTTGGAGACCAGGTATTTACTGGGCTGTCACTATCCATTGAAGTCCCTTATGGTTTTTTTTTCTCATAAAAACAAAGAAATAAACAATCAACCCAGAAAAAATAATTTTCTGCCATCCAAACAGCTAGGATAAAATGTTTGTATTTAGACCTTCTCTTCTTCCCCATGCCTCAGGTTGAGCTCATTACTTTCCACAGCTAATTAGCACGCAGCCTGCAGGTTCCACAGCATCAGCTAAATATAAACCATCCTCTTATTTTTCCTTTTTGTTTGAGGGCTGTTGACAGAGATTTTTGTTCAAAGGTAGAGGATTAGCCATGTGAGGTTGATTCCTCATGTCTATCTCCTGTCATCTCATTAGCCAGGCACACATCCAAGGCAATGCACTGGGCAAGGTGTCAGGCAGGAAAATGTCACAGCTGGACTCAGCGGAGTGAGTGCCTGGGCTCTCATTTTGCCACAGTCTAGTGCTGAGGACAGGAGCTTAGCTCGCATCACTCCTGGCTCTTCTGGCCTACCTCTTGGTTTTTACAGGCAAATTACCTGTCCTCAATGTGCTTTGTGTTCTCCACATTGTTTTTCTGGGGAGAAGAGTCTCTGAGGTTTATAAATAGATTAGTTGGAGGGGGATTGATCCCAGTCATCGTCTTTTTGGTTTAACCAGCCGGTACCTGTAAAATTCTATGAGATTTGCTAAGGAAGTAGTCTCCAGCATGCATGGGGCAATGATATGTGTCCTCTCCATGTACTTCCATGCTTCTACCAACTGAGCTGGCCCCCATATCTCTCTTGTCTGCCAGTCTGCAATGTTTTAGAAGTGATGACATTCCAGACTGAGGGAGAGTGAACACAGTTTCTGATGGTAATTTTTCATCATTTGGTGCCCCCTGTGTCCTTTTCATACCCATTAGGAGCACAGGGTGACATTAAGGGAGCCGCAGACCACATTTCAAAGCCTAAGGGATCCCATCTTGGCTGAACTATAGCTGACATTTCACCCACTCTGGGCTTTAAATTGCAGCAAAGACCCTCTGGGTGTGATACACAACTGTTTTATAGAGCACTGAAACAGCATTTTCCAGCTGGGATAATAAAGGAGGGGATTCTTTTTTTCCAATGGCTCCTATTGGAACCCATTATGAAATCCTTTGTGAGAGGCTTTAAAAAGTGCCTTTAAAATTAATTCAAATGGAGTGAGACTTGGCAGAGTTTGAAGTGGAAGAAAAATGTGGGGGACAGAGAATCTCCAAACCAAGGGAAATAATTCCAGGAGCATGGAGAAAGCTTGTCAGCAGGATGTCCTCCTCCCAAACAATGAAACAGGTGGCAAGATTCAGATTTCCTTCCCTGAAGTTGACACACAGTTGACCAGTTTATCACTGATACAGATTTGGTCACACATTTGCTACCCTACAAAAACAAACAGCTTGATGTGGATCCTCAGAATGTGCTTAAAGTGTTAAGAATGGTACAGCCAGGGCTGATGTGTTAGAGGCTTTCTGGGGCCTCACAGTTCTGCTGGGGAGCCTGGTGAAAGTAGGTGCTTTCTGATAAAGGCTTACTTTCTGACTCAAAAGTTTTCTATAAGGAGTAAGGGATGCAATTTGAAGATAGGGATGAGTGAGAATCTGTATGGTAAGGTCTCTCCTACATATTGAAGTCTTCAGAGAAAAGAGGTAAAAATTAGTCCATGGCTAAAGCACAAGAGAGCTGGGGCTTTCTTTGGCCTTGGGAGAGGGAGGGAGGAAGGGAATAGTGTTTAGGGATCTCCAGTCTGCCAGTGAAGCTCTCTGGTGTAGTACAGGTCTTGTGTCATTGCTATGATTTCCAAAAGCAGCACGATGGCACTCAAAACAAAAAGAGAAGCTAGAAATCCTGTGGCTTGATCACCAGCCTTGCTCTGGTATCTTTTTCTTATACCCAGACTCATTGCTGCACTAGAACCACTAGTTTCAAAACCTTGATTCCTCTGTGCCTGCTTCAGAGTTGATCCATATGTTAACTGTGCAAGCTGGGGTTTTCAAAGCTGAAAATATGCCTTGGGCTGTTTTAATGTTTCATCTAAATTGGGTCATTCATTTCTGAAGAGAAGATTAGGGAAAAAACAAACACCACTGCTCTGACCACACTAAGCAAAATTCTGACAGATGGGTGGTTGGGAGGTGCAAGCCTACACGCTGGAGACGGGAGTCAGTGTTTGTGAAATTCCACTCAACCTAACTAGAACTGCCCCAGTAAAAAAGCCATGGATCTTTGCAAACTCCATGGCCCATCTATTTTCTGTAGAGACTGGCTGTATCTGGACTGCTCTGTCTTCAGAAGCACCTGTGTTTGCTGAGCTTCCTCTGCCTTCCTGTAGCTCCTGCAGCCCAATCTGACAGCACTTCTAGAGGGTGATTTTTCTGGTGCAGCTGTTACTGTGTTGTATCATGGTCAAGTTTTCAGTCCACAAAGCACCCTACAGTACTACTGCTGAAAGCTGTTTCCCCACTTCCTCATTTTCTAGAGGAGTATTACCTGGGATGGAGGTGAGGGTAAAGCTCAAGCCCTTCAAGTGTTGCCCTAGCTACTGCTCATGGTGAATATTAGGAAGGACTAAATGAGAGAAATACAAAATGCAGGAGAATGATCTTATGCTGCCCACCCCAAGACACTGTCTTTCTTCCTCTGCCACTCCACACCTTGCTGTCAGGGAAAGGTGGCCTAAGGTAAAGTGTTCATTGAGAGCAACTCATTTCTCCTTTCCTGAATAATAAGCCTGATTTGTGCTGTTCATTATTATAACCAGATGGATTCATGCTTCAAACACATAAAACCCCATGTAATGCCTGAAAAATCAGACTTCAATATCTTTGCAAATTTAGCATCCCAAATTAATGATAATTTTGAATGAATTTGACTCAGTTCATCACGTGTGAAGATCATAAAGCCACCGGATTCAACAGGGGAAGCGCTGATGAATAATTCATTAATACCTGTGGCACTCAAATGCTGTCATGAGCAGAACTTGGGAAAGGCTTTGAGGAAGATCTTGACTCTGTTGAAGGCCGTGAATGAGCTGGAGCCAAAAAGGCAGAGGCAAAACTACGGGAATTGGAGCAGTGGGAGTTACTGTGAGCAAAGAAAAATGACTATGTGTCATTGTGGTCCCTCAGTCTGGAAACCTTCTCCATGGTTCCTCTGAGGGGAGAAGACATGGGAATACTTGTCTTGGTGATGAGACTGGAAGTGCTGAGGAGCAACCATGCCTGGATACTTGGGAATTCCAGATGGGATGAGTGGGTCATCTCCACTGCAGCATTCCATCATGCAATTTTCACCTATAAAGAAGCACCAAGCTGAAGAGAAGAGACAAATGGCTGTCCTTGTGGGAATGTAGTATTAAAAAAAGAACTCCACCAAACCCTGGCTTTATTCTGTGCACCAAGCTACAAGGCAGGACAATGTCAGCTGACTTACCTGTCTACATGCTGCTGGCCTTCATGACACCTGTCTGTTGTGCAGCCAGGCATTAGACTGGGAGCAGGCAGCTTGTGCCATCAGCCCAAATGTAACTAACCTGCAAGGGAAGGAAGAACATGTGTTAAATATTAAGTAGTGCATAGCCGTTAAGCACTTCTGAAAAATTTCAGCTTGCATCTACAAACTTACGTAATTGCTAATCAGTGGATGATCTCCCAAGCAGTGGTTTGTGTCAGCAAAGTGGATTAAATTCTTGTGCACACAGTGCAAGAGAGACCTCCTGCTCTTTTTGACCCCACATAGACAGTTTTCTCAACCACCAAACTCTATGTCTTTTCCCTTAGTGCCTCAAGATGCTAAGTTATCGATGGTTTAATTTCAAATATTGGTACTACAGAAGGGCAAGAGTTTTCTGAGAGGCGGCTCACATATACAAAAAAAATAGGTGTCTTTGGCTATAATGGGGTGGTTCTCCAGTTGCTGGGAAATTCAAGCATCTGACATGTTTCTCATGGCACAGTGGTAGTATGAACTCCCTTTATACCACAGAAGTCCATACCTTATCAAAAAAATCCTAGTGACTAAGGGAATAATTCATCAGGAGGACTGGTGGAGTTAATACACATTCCCAGGTGAACCAAGTGTCTGAAACCCTGGTCACTCCAGCTCCTTCCACAGTATATCATCAGAACATCAGGACATGGATCTGCAATTGTCTCTTGACTGTCTTGGCTCCAGGCGGACAGCCTAGGTCAGCAGTGAGATACTACTAAGCACCAGGTCAGAAGTTACCTGTTTGGGATAACCTGAGCAGTTTGAGCTAATATTTGTTCAAGAAGTACCACAGCAATGGTGTTTTCCACTGGAAAGCTCCAGTTTATTGAAATCCAGAATGGGTAGCAATAAGAGCTGACTTCAGTTACGAGAAAAAAAATATGTACAAGAACATACATTTATAAGGAAGGAAAGGTTCCTACACTGTCAAAACCACAGTGAAATATTCCTGGCTTTCAGTTTGCAGCAGCTTTCCGTTCTTGAAATGTTAGTTAATTCATACATAGAAGACAAAGAAGGAAAAAACTTGAAAGCGGTAAAGGTTGAAGAGGCTGCATGAATAGAGGTCTTTAGCCTTGGAACTGTTTGAGAGGCACTCTTGCCACACAAGAGCCAGGCTGTCTGTCAGGAGAACAATATCTCCCATCTGCTCAGAGGAGTGCCTGGGCAGGCTCTCAGCCCCAGAGTGGTAGCCAGCATCTGGGTAAGAGCATCCTGTCCAAAGGGCCATTGGCAGTAAAAGGACACGTTACCACTGGACAAAGGGAAAGCCATTGTGACTCCCTCTCCCTTCTGCTTCCCCCTCCTAAGCCACAGCTGGATCCATCACTCTCCCTCTCAGGCTGAGGGGAGGGAAGGAGAGAGATCTGCCAGCAGGGAGGGGCCGGGTGATAGCAGCCTGTTTGTAACCCTGGATAAATGCCAGAGTGCAGCCAGCGTGAAATGAAGAAATATTGCTTCTGGTAAATATTTATTTTATATCATAAATTAGCATACCAAATATAATTAAAAACAAATTTATGTGCACGTCCCTTCCCCCCCCCCAAGTCTGTCAAATTACAATTTAGAATAACTAGTCATAAGGAATGTGGCCTAATTACCAAACATCCCAGCCTGCTGCTGCTGTTTGATAATTACCTTACAAAGAACTTCTGAAATAAGGATTTCATTCCTCCTCTCGGCCCTCCTTCGGACAAAACCAGCACTTTACCTGTCAGCAGAGGCACCCTGTCATGTGGGGCAGTTTTTGCAAGGCTAGCACTGGGGTGTTACCTACACTCTACAACTCCTTGTCCAGGCACCCGGGGGCTTGCCTGAGGTGAGAAGAGTGATGGGATGGGAGGGTTTGGATGAACGGAGACTGAAGAGAGGCATCACGAAGAGCAATTAGAAAGGTCTCAAGACAAACAGAAAAACGGTAAATCCCGATCTGGCGTGTGGCTGCTTAATTGCTCATCCCGGGACTGCTCAGGGAGTGACTGTGTGCAGTGAGCCTGCTGCCTCCCTTCACCAAGGCATGCATGAGATAAAAACCACTTTTAAAGAGAACTTGCAAGTCTTAAATCCCCCAGAAATGACCCATTAGCGGCAAGGAAGAAACTGAAAAACAAAACAAAACCCCCAAACCCCCAAAACAAACCCCTCCCAAAAACAGATGGTGCCTTGTGGAAGATAGCCTTGTTGCTACAGTAAAACCAAGTCTGCCTTCCCCAGCCCTGCACAGGTTGAGCCTGTGGAGAGGGGCTGCCGGCCTCTGGGGACCAGAGGTTTGGGAACGTGTGTAGCTCATTTTCTCCTCCGGAGATTTTTACTCCCAGTAAAAATCTCTGCATCTTGTGCTCATGTGCACCCCTGTCTCACTCTGACCCTTTCCTTGCAGATCCATTCTCCCACAAGCATCCACAGGCTCCCAGGGGCAGGGTGGGAGACAGCCCTTGGTGCAGGTCCTCAGGAGACTGCCTGCCTCAGTCTGGTTGTCTCTGAGCCCCTTGCTCCCCTTCTCCCTAAGCAGACAGGATGGTGCTTTTAGGACTTGTTTTGTCTGGCTTAGTTGAAACACTGACCTTAGTATGAGACAAATGATGTCATGGAAGAGTCTATTTTCCTCACCTGACCAGAGATTAGGTTACTTGCTGAGATAACAAAAACAGTGCCATGAATCCTGTTCTCAGATCTTGTTTTCCCACAAATAGGGGCTAACCAAGACAAAGCAGAGGAGAGGGGCAGAGAGTGTTAAAGAACAACAGAATTAACTCAAATGGGAAACATTTCCCAAGAGGCTTTTTGAAAGAAGCTTTTCATCAGCACACAAAAAAGGCACTGGCTTTGTCTGCCTTTGTCTGGGATGCTTTACCAAGAGGAATGAGGGCACAAAGAGATGAGATTTTGGAAAGAACCGTAGCCAAAAGTGTCACACTGGAGCTGAATTCTCTGGAAATCCAGAACATTCATTGCTGGTGTTTTTGATAGCTTAGTTGAAAGGAGGAGTTGTAAGGGCTTTAGAGAGAAACCTTGTGCATGTCTGAGAAGGCCTGAGGGGCTTCTGTTCAAGCCACCCACATCTCTAAGGGCAAAAGAACAGCACTGTCTTATTCACTGCTTCCATCCCAAGTGGGACCAGAGACTTTGGATCCCCTCAGGGTTCACTGGTTGGTGGGGCACTTTGGGTATGAGGAACACAAAAAGTGCCATACTGCTTCTGGGCTGAGACATGCTGGTAGCCTGAGGGAGGGTAGGAACAGAGGGAAAGGAACCTGGATGGCTTAGGAAAGCCTTCCTGAAACTCTGCAGTAGCCTCTGCCCCGTGCTGATAGTGCTCCCAACTTTATGGAGACATTGTTCTGTTCCTGAAGAGGGCATCGAGGATCTCCATGCTGACACTGCAAATGCAGCAACCCCAGACACTAGTTTCCTAATTGCTGTGCATGGCAGAGTCCTTTTAGGGATCCAGCAAGAAGGGTTATTGAAGACAGAGAAGGCTGGCATTTCATTTAAGTCATTAGAGAATTCCTCAGGGAGCTGGGGAGAAGACAAAGTGGGAGGTATGGTGGGGGATAGAGAGGGAGAGGCAAGACAAGAGGATAAAAGGAAGGAATGAAGGAAGGTGTGGGCAAAACAGGATGGAAATATGGTGAAGTATCTTGAAAGCAGAAGTAGAAAGAAGAAGTAGAAGGAAGAGCAGAGAGAAAGAAGAGTGGGCAAAGGAGGTGGGGGGGTGTGATGGAGGAAGAACACCCCCATGTCAAAGGATGAAAAAAAAGACCTGGTACTTACCAAAGCAAGGAGCAGCAGCAGCACTGCAAGTCTTTTCCCTGGTGTGTGCTCAGGTCCTGTGGCCACCTGCTTCTTCCACCCCTCTTCCACCCTGCTCTTTGTTTCACCTTCACACTTTTTCTCTCCTCAGTTAGCACTCTGCAGCCATCTCCCTTACCTGAATTGGGCAGTATCAGGCAGATTTTTAACCTTGGATGTTTTTATTTTAATTTTTAATAACAGTGAGAGCAGCATGGTCTCATTCGCTCTTTATTATCCTTCTTTCTTTATTTTCTTTTTGCCCCCTTTCCCTTTCTTTCTCTTCTCATCTTCCTTCCTTCCTTCCTTCCTCCCTTCCTTCCTCCCTTCCTTCCTCCCTTCCTTCCCTTCCTTCCCTTCCTTCCCTTCCCTTCCTTTCCTTCCTTTCCTTCCTTTCCTTCTCTCCCCCTCTGCCTTTCTATGTCCTATGCCCTGCTTTTGAACTCCTAAGGTTCCCTACCCTCAAAGGAAGGAGGCAGCTGCTTGCAGAGCAAGGAAAGGAGCTGACCAGCAGTGGAGTGAGCTTAGCATAGCAGGCTCTGCTCTCATGAACTTCTAATTGAAAATAATTAGCTTATTTTCTTTGGAAATATTTTCTCATGAAAAAAACCCAAATCTTTCCTATACACATTTTTGGGGGAGTAGCAAATTGTTTCTTCTATCAAACATTATGCTTTGTAGATGGGAAAAAAAAATCACAAATTTGTGGACAAATATCTACTCCCTTGTCTTTCTCTATTTCCACATAGGGAAAAATTACATACCTGAAAAAGTGAAGTATTTTCATAGATTACTTTTAAGAAAGTAATATTTTTTGTGGTTTTAGAACAAAAGATAAAAAAGGATCGTTTTAATTAATTCTGCTGGCATTCTGAAAAGACAAAGCAAAATAACCTCACTGTAGCTATTCATTGCTTTGTTTTAGCAGGGGAAACATGCCCAGCTTCATGGGCTGACTCAAAAACAAGCTGTGAGTCTGTAGGAAATTGAAGCATCATTTCTGGCTTGCAGGCGGTGCCACACTTGAAATGACTTCCCTGCTGGCCATGAATCCCATGCATCTCAGCAGCTCAACATCTATGTGAAGCCCAAGAGGTAGAGGAAACCACAGTTTTTCCTGCCCTGAGGATGGGGGAATGGGAGAGGGGCTGGATTAAACTAGGCAGCTGTGCCTAGTTGCCTTACAAACAACTACCTCCTTCCAGGCTAAATTGTACCATGCTTTCCCCCCACCACTCACAGTACATTTGACCTCACCTGCTCCAGCTGCATCCCACCCCAGTGCCAGCTGTACCCTTGCCCTCAGGGAAGTGGGCACACTGGTTGAGAGCTGTCCAACAAGGATGTTTCTGCAAATGAGGAGACCAGGGAGGAATGGGAAGAAGATTTAATTCCTGAAGCTCACTGTTTTCCAGAGCTGGCAACACAGACTTTTTCAAATACAGAATGCGTCAAACCTAATTGCTCTCCAGGCTGGCTTGCTCCTTAATTAGAAAGTGTTTTAAAGCCCCATGTCAACTTGCTGCTGATAAAATTGCTTTGCAGTATGAAATGAAATCCAGCAGCCCCAGCACCTTGCAGCACTGCTAGGGCCAAGACAGGAGCAAAGGATGCCCCATCCTCTTCCTGCAAAGAAATCCCGCAGGGTTGCGGTGCTGTGAGGTTCAAGGGTGGCCTCTGCTTCTGGCTAACTCAGCCTGTTTCCCTCAGCCTGTTTCCAAACAGAACAGTTCCACACCCTGAATATGTGTGCTTCCCTAGGAAAGATATTCTCCTACTAGAAATCCCAGTTCTGTGAGGACATGAGTGGTTGTCTTGGATCCATTCTTGAGGCTGGACAAGAGGAGAGCATCCAGGGGCAAGCAGCGAAGTTGCTCCCAGGCTTTCGCTGGCAGAGATGCCACTGCATCGGCCCTCCTGTCTGAGCTGGTCCAAGCTGTGTCAGATCCATGGAAGAGAGAGGAAACAAATAGCTCCCAGCACAGTTTCTTCCTTCTAAGTGTGCCCCCCTCCTCTGCCTTTCCCTGGTCTGCCATTGTCATTTCCCAGTTGGCTGGCTCCACAAACATCTTAATTTCATGCCTGCTTGTCAGGGCTGCTTTGTGAAACATCTGAATGACATTAGCACAGTTAAAGACTGTGACAGACTGAGGAGCAGCAGCCTCCTGTGATCTCCTATTCCAGATGGTTAAGTGACAAATCTCACTTCTGATATCTTAACTAGAGAGGTGCAGGAGGGAAACATCTCCAGGGAACACCAACACCCCACCCCCAGCTCTCAACCTTTACTGGGACCAGGCAGTGGCTAATCCAGACAGAAGGAGACATGCAGCAGATGCCATGTTCTTCAGGGACCCTGGAAATATTTTCCCCCCACTTCTGACTTGTTGCTGTCTCATATCAATTACAGACGCAGCCATAAACAACTCATCCATACCCAGAGCTTTTTCCCTGCAAGTGTCTTTCACAGAGACTCTTCTCACTAGGGCGATACCTTATCACATTGCTTTCAGAGGATATTTGCAGTCTCATAGGAATGCTCCAAACCCCAAACCATTGCAGGACATTTGGGAAATGAAACTGCACTCACAGCAGTAGTGAAAGACAAACATTGTTGGGGGTGAGTTTAGTCAAAACTTGGAGGGGGTGTATGTGTAAGGGCAATGTAGCAGGGGCTCGTGAAGCCTCTGGCTCAGGGCCTGCAACCCGCTTGCATCTTAACTGCCTTGATGGTTTCAGCTTTACTTTCCAGTATAACCTCTCCTGGATCATATCTGGGTCCAGGAACCTAATACACTTCATTAGTGTAATTGTCTCCTACTACCATCACCTCTGGAAGTGATAGAAATGCACTGTATGACTAGTTGTTGGGGCTTAGGTGTCCCTTCTTTTGTTCCTTCTCACCTATTGGAATTTTTCCCCATTAGCTGAGAGGAAACCTGATGGCTGTACTTGGTTTCTTAATAAAGATGAAGAATTGGACTGGGCCCAGCGGAGAAGGGGGAGGCTGATACAAGGGAGGGCGGGGGCTGTTGAAAGCTGGTTGGTTTTTCCTTGGCTGGAGAGCAGCACACACTCTCGGAGCTGCTGTTTTCTTCTTCTTCTCCATTTGTGGGCTTCGGACCCCCTGTCCTGCTGGATGTGCTGCAGCACCAGCTGCCGCTGCGGAGCTGCTGAATACATCTCATTCACCGGCCTGGGACTTCCTGTTCATCCCTGCCGTTTCCAGCAAAGTGTTTTCCTTAGAGCCCTGCAAGAGCCCTGGGGCTGACTGCCTGCAGAGGGGTTTGTGAAGCAAACAGCCTCTCCTCTACTTTTCCTGTCTTGGCAGAGAAGGCTGCCACGGGGTCCCTGTTTCTGTTTTGTTGTTAATACTGTAGTTATTGTTGTTTGTTTGCCTTATAATGCATTTAGTAAAGAACTGTTATTCCTATCTCCATATCTCTGCCCGAGAACCCCGTGTTTTCAAAATATAGTAATTTGGAGGATGGGGGGGAGCGGTTTACTTTTTTTTTTTCATTTCAGGGGAGGTTCCTGCCTTCCTTAGCAGACACCTGTCTTCCAAACTGTGACATTAGTGCTGACAGGTTTAAACTCTGCTAACAAGAAAAGCTAGAAGTTTCTGGGTCAGCACAACTGTAATATATAGAAACAATGTTTGTTAATCAAATCTTGCTAAAGCCTGGGCACAGGATGTGCCTGTGCCTAGAAAACAGCATAAGACAAGATATACTTACACCTAGCATGTTGTAAAACAGACAGCATGTTGCAAAATGGAGAATAGCTTGTGCAGGGAAGATGTGTGAGGAAGACCTATTGTAATAAATATTACTATTGCTTTGTTAATCAAAATTTGTAATTGCTATTGCTGTGTTGATCAAATTAAACATAATGTTGCAATGCGGTTACTGAAACTGCAGGAAGGCCAAAACCACAAACATCCGGCTGCACAAACTAAAGTCAGACCAATCTCCTTATCAGGAGGAATATGCTGTAAGTGGCACAACTGGTACAGGACCAATGCCTACACACACACTTGGAAAATAGCTCATGATGGAGGAAGACTACAAACCTTCATCCCACAATCACCAGAAGGCAGATTAAGACCACCTAGCAACTAACAGCACAAGCGCAGATGCAACCCAGAAAGACAGGAGCTATGAACTGTATATAGAGGAGAACTTTGTCAGCCGAGGCCCAAGCTGTTTGCAGAGCACAGATTCCATGGCTGCCCAGCACTGCTTTGCTCACTTTGCCCCTTGCTAATTTAATAAATTCATTGTTAATTATTCATTTAGATTGGCTCATTCGCTTTATTACAGCTGTCTATAACAACAACAATTGCATGTGTGAGTGTGTTTATGGGTTGCTAATTGAGATGAGTAAGTCTAACTAGAACAATTGTGATATTAAAGCCTGTTGTTAGTTCAATGTTCCTTGTTAAAATCCACCCACTGGTTAACTAGTATGCTAGTTGTGTTGTATTTCCTAGCTATCACTCACCCCCTGTTCTGCTTCTTCTTTGTCACATTCTCGTGGAGTTCCACTGCACCCCAAATACAGCAGCCAGGATATGGAGGAGGAAGAAAATGGTGGACATGCAAATGAACAGACTCCTGTGTCAACTGGGAAAGCTCCTAAGGGGAAGTAGTTTTGTAGCAGAGGAACTCTGTCGAATTGAGTCACTCAAAAGCTACAAACAACCTGTAAAAATAAGACAACCCCGTCCATGAGGTAGGTAATTTCACTTCTTACTCTAACTGCAAAGATGACACCTGAGAGGAGATCCCCAGACCTCAGAGACATTTATGTTTTCTAGTGCTTCTGTGAGAAGTGAGGCCCTAGCTCTGCCTGTGCTTCGGCAGACAAAACTGCACGCTTTCTCCTCCGTGTTGCACCTGGGAGTGGTGGCAGTGGTGTGTGTATTACTTGTTGACCCCTGACCCAAGCTGACTTTTAATAAAGGCGTTGCAAAATACTGTAAAACTGGGGAGGGGTACTTAATGTTCACCAACAGCTGGTGTTTTGTGCCTCCTCTAGAGTATAGCAGTGTTACAATGCTTCCTTTTGTCCATGCAATATAATGTAAATTCCCAGTCTGGCTCAGGATCTGTATCCTGAGATGATGCTGTTCTTTCTCATGCTGTAGGCAACAAATGTATTCTGGGTCTGCAGGCCACAAAAAATTCAACACACAAGGTCAATATTGAGAGGCTACGTCCTCCTATGCTCCCAGTTCTGTTCCCATTGCTATGGCTACAGCATCTGTGTGTATGCTTCATAAATGCCCTTGCCTCCCCTAATCCCTGCTACCCCCAGCCTCCGTTCCCAAGCTCAGACACCTCGGGGCAGAAACTCACAAAACCTTTGCTGCCAGCTCACCTGGCTTGCTTGTGTCAATAACCTGGCCAGGAAACTGAGGAGCTTTTCTAGCCCCCAAACAAGGAAAAGTGTCCATCCTTCCTGCCCTGATTTGGTCTCCCATGCCTGGAGAGGGCTCCCTGCCTCCTGGAGCTGAAACCATTAGCAACTGGTCTGGGCAGTGGGAATGAAAGACAACAGCTGATCAGAAAATAAAACCAGAGGCTCTGGGGAGAGGAAATAAATCTGGATTTTACTGATCTTAAATAAAATAGCAGCAACCTGGTAATTAGATAACTGCTTTTGTAAAATGCTTGGATTTCAATGTAATGGTTGAAGGTTTCCTGGTGATGCCACATGAATGAGTTTGGAGTCGATGCAGGTACTGCTTTCATCTTGATGAGATGTTTGCTTTTGATGGTATGTGTGATAAACGAGGTTCACCTTTTTGGTATAATTTAAAAAGTTTAATAAAAAGACAATTAGGAGACAAAGATAAAACAAAGAGTTAAAAATTGCCAGGTGCCTTGGCACTCTGCCAAGAGCACACCTGCTGCCTTGAAAAGACCCATTTATTAGCCATTTCTACTGTATCAGTCTGTTGCATATTTATAGACTATTATGCATAGTCAAACTTTTCTACTAACTAGTTTAAATTTTCTCAGAACTATTTAGCATGGCCACTCCTTGGGTCTGCCTTTTTAGAGCATGCGTGTTTCTTGGCTTGTGGTTTTAATCCTCTTCTTATCACCTTTTGATTTGGGCCTTGGTCCGCTTATTCTGCAGCTGGTAGGTAACGATACTCGTATATGTCAACAGCAGGGCCCCATCATCTGTTCACTGAATGTTATCTCAGCCAAGCAGACAGTTCAAGCATAACTGTCAGCTATTCCATTACTATGTCTAAGTTTAGTTAATATAAAAACTATAGCAAAATTACAATATATATATAGGACACTCATTCAAATATTTTGCAAAAAGCCAATATTTTAATAGATATTTTTAACACAAGTGACTCACAATTGCAACTAATGCTCAGTTCTGCACTTGCACTCCTCTGCTGCAGTCTGTAGGCAGGTCTGACCTGCAGAGTGCTCACTTCCTGAGAAATGCTCACAGGAGGCATTCATCAGCATCCTGGTCTCTCCCTGCCTTCCTTCTGTTGTGATGGAGCACATCTGTTACTTCAGTAATATCCTTTGAGCCTCTTAGAAATAGAAATACATGGGAATTAGTATATACCATTGAAATCCTATCTTCTGCCCTCTGCAGACAGGAGGCAGAAACGGGTTGGTTCCAAATAGGATTACTCTGGATGGCAGAAATGATCCCCAGTCTGGTCCCAGAAGAATGATAGGCAGAAAAATGAGTGCAGGGGGAACAGATGTCTGAAACCTTGCCAATAGAAAAATGTTTCAAGTTCGACACTCAAAGAATAAAGGAAATGTTCAAGTGCCTTAGAAAGGTGACCTGGCCTGATTTATTTCATATGAGTGGCTCTGGGTGTAAGGAATCACCTGCTCCAGCCTTGGTTGGAATATGGTGTTGCTCATAATCTCCAGCCTCTGCTTTCCTCCCTAGGGATCCTGGAAGAAAGTGACAAGCAGAACAATATGGAACCTGTGGGACTCGGAAGACAGCAGCAAAGTTCCCAGCCATGAGTAAACTGTGCATTTCTCGGCGCTTTTAATCTCCTTATTATGGTAATGGGCTGATAGCTGATTGTGTAGTTAAAATGGAATTTGGCACCAGGGCTGCTGTTTCTCTGACTTCAGAGAGAATCTGCAGTAAACAACCTGGTAAAGAGCTATAAGAGCTGATGTTCTGCTTCAAACCTGTGCTAATGGGAATATGAAGAAGTGGAAGAGAATAAAGGGAAGCTGAATTTATGTGGATAGAGGCATCAAATGGCCCTGGCTAAATAAAGCATTTCGTAGCCTAGAAAGGGGATGGTAAGGGAGGTCACCCTGTGGATGGAGATGAAAAGGCACAGGAAAAGCAGGAGCTATGCAAATAAAGAACTCTAGGGCCACTGCTTTCAGTGTACACCATCTGCACAATCCTGCTGCCATGGCTGCACGCTTAGCCTCAGCAGGGAACTGGCTGAGCTGACACTGGTGGTCCCATCATCCTCCTACCCCTGCAGGGGCACATCACATTCTTCTGATGTAATTCCCCTCTGTTAGTCCTAGCTGATCACCAAGTCTTTTTACCACATTTATTTTCTTTTTCTTCTGCTGTTTTATTAATTCAAAGATGCTGATTTTGTATTATCTGCTGTATTGCCTGCTATGAGGTCTAGCCATGAGCATTTCAGCTAAGCATTTGCTTTCCATGGATTTCCTTGGAATTTTCCTAATATTTCAGAATTTAACTCTATTGC
>VWYI01045433.1:47519-136992 GCA_013399455.1 Anthoscopus minutus
CCCTCCCCCTGCATATCTCACTGTTCAGTGTAAGACTTTTCCCAGCAAAGCACAGACTAATGTCTGTGGCCTGTCGTTTGTTCTTGTATATTTACTCTTACCATTGATTTGTCATCAAGCTGTGTTTCTACAAAGGAGAAAAGGGATCTCTATCATGGTCCCGGCAATTAAGTAGCAGAGGATAAGAAACACTAAAGTGACAGGGCTGTGAACCTAGCTTTGTCTCCATCCCTATAAGCACATTTCTTCCACACTACAGAAAAAGAAGGTAAAGAACCTCTTGGCACTTACCCTTCTGAGATAGGTGACAGCTCATAAGGCAGACTGCAAACCCCTCTGAGCTTCTGGGCTTCTGGTACTTTTCTAGTTCCTCAGTTCTGAGGAATTGCAGGTCGATGACCTGATGGCTGCAGGGAAAATCCTTGAGCATGGGTTTACCCCAATGAAGATCTGTAGTCATGCTCTACCAATTACTTTGCCCGCTCCATTCTCCCTTTGAAAAACAGAAAGGAAAAAACATCATTATGAGGATCTGCTTTTACTTTTTTTTCTAAACTCACTGTCAAGTACATTTGTTGGGGGACAAAAGACCCATTGAATCTCAAGGTCTCGAGCAGCAGCTATTTCCTCCATTAAGCAAGCAGACATGGGGAAATGAGGGAATGCATATTGATTGATTTTACCAAGGTCCATTATAGGTTGTGTGGATTGAAATATCAATCTGACTTTGACATTAGGCAGAGAGGAAGCTGGACTCCTGAGAGGATGCTGTAATGAGAAGGCACAGGCTCGGGTCTTTTGGTGGGCTCAGCAAGAGGGGGGACAAACAGTGTCCCCAGGTGCCACAACTGAGGTTGTGTTCAGATGTTGCAGGTAGTCATGTAGTGCTCACAAGCAGCCTCCTAGCCCATCCTCTTCCACCTAGAGAACCATGGATGGTGTAGCCATGGGGTGCATCAAGCCTCAGACCCCACAGTGATCACATAGGGATGGGATTGCCCTGAGTCCCCAGACACCCTCTGCCCATGTGTTGGCTCTGAGAATGACACTTTACATGGCTCCTTCACAGGAAAAGCTTGGGGACTGCACTCAGCCTGTCCCTGAGTACTGGATGACTCTGGTGCTTGATAAAATAGCAGTATCTTTGGAGGAGTCCACTGGAACCTACAGCTTGAAAGGAGCTTCTTAGGGCAAGTACTGGCTGTCTGGTATGACTGGGTGAGAATGCCATATGGAGGCTTTTATTCAGCTGCACATAGCCTCTTCATGTAATGTGAGCGGGATCTGCCAGCCTGCAGAAACTCCTTGCTGGCCTTGCTCTGCAAGTACTGGGAAGCAAGCAGGTCTGAGGGCATTATACTGTGATGCCCAGCAAGATTCATGGGCTAATAATGGATGTCTCACATTCACCTTAATTCTTGACATGTGTAGACTTAGGAGAATTTGCTGTGTAGGTAAGAGCGAGTTCAGCTCCTTTAGGCGAAGCGCTACCACAAATCAAGCTGTGCTGATAAACACAGTGCATGCTAAGCTGTGGAACTCCTTGACACAAGAAATTAATGGTGAGAATAACTTAACCAAGCTTTATGACACACACAGATAGGCAAATCAGCATGTGCAGAAATACAATCTTTTGATCCACAGCATAAGGTGGAGTATCTTTTCTAGCTGTTAGGTCTAGGGTTTTCCCAGCTGTTTTTTCAGCCTGCTAAACACATAACATCTTTGCTATATGCATGCTATATGCATACTTCTGTTTGCACTGATTTTTTTAACAGGGAATTAAAGAGGTAACAAATGTTTTTAATCTGCAGGATGCTGCTTGGCTGATGTACCCTGAGTATTTTCTGTGAGAAATACAGCTCACAGGAGTCTATGAGATTTCTGTCCTTCCCAGAGCTGTCAGTAAATCCAATAACACCATCCTACAGGTCAAGCCCTTTAACCAGGCTGGCTGTTTGGGAGAATTTGTGACCTTCAGTTCTGACAGCTGAAAGCATGCTCTACCTTTCTGCTGGGAGAATCTCTTTGTCCTTTTATTGTCTACACCCCAGCTCCCTCATCGCAAACTTTGAACTTGTCAGACATTGTCCATCAGCTTGGAACAAACAGACACTATTTGCTGCCTGCTCGGCTGCCTCTTTCATATCCCTGTCACTGTGGTTTCACACTAGATTCAAGTCTGGTGTGAGCTGGGCCCTTGTCTTTTTCTTCCCCTCCACTGTACATCATTTATGTCCTTGTCACCTCTCTGATGCCACAATGCCTTCTCGCCTTGCCTTCTCCCTGGCCTCTCCTCATTAGATGACACTTCCAGCCATCGCATTGGCGTCCTTCCCTTGACATGATCCGAGGAACACCCATTAGCATGAGACTTCCCCTCGTTGCAAGTCACAGGCAGACTCACTCCTTTTGGGCTTAGTGTCTAATTTTAGCATTACTTATTCTCACAGCTAGTCTTCCCATAAGTTCAGAAGTGTCGCTGCCCTGTCAGAGACATTATTCTCTTGGCAGCAAGCAAATACTTTGCCATCATAAAAGCCAGGCTTCTCAGAAACAAGCAACCTTTGTTAGGCATTAGGGATTCTATAATGTAGGGTAATTAGGCTAGGCTGGCATGGAAAATCTCACCAACACAACAGCTGGGGGTCCCTCTACAGCCCTGCACTAGAGGCTGCACTGCAGCAGAGGGGTCTCCCTTTCCCACCTGGACTGCTCTATGACTGTGCCTCCCAAGAAGTTCCACAAATGCACAGACCTGGACTAATGCCATCTAAGTGCTGCCTCTGGGAGCAGCTCCCTCTTTTTCCACTCAGTTCCCAAGGTGTAGGTGATCCCTGCAGACTCGCCTGGGAATTACACTAATCTAGGTCCTCACCCAAAGGGTTTTACTCTCTTTTCAGAGAGGCATATAAGTTCTGGAGAGAGCAGAGTACAGCAGAATTCTCCCCTAGTTCCTCTGGGAGAAAGATGTGCTTCCCTAAGCAGGCATTCCTGGGTCATTCGACATCTTTTTGAGTATGGCTTTTCACAGAAACTGCCTCTGTTGTCCCTGAGCTGACTAACACTCTCTGTGAAGTGAGCTGCCTTTTGGTAGCACTGCACTCATGGTATGACAGGGCTGTGTATTGAGGTTCTTCGTGAGGAAAGGCAGCCTATGAATTATTTAAGCACCTCTATTTCTGATTAGCTTATGAGTAATGCTCGTTGCACTAACCCCTGAGACACAGCATGTTAAAACTAATGCAGAAAATAGAATGGATTTAATTGCTTTCTAGGTAGCAAGGTACACACAGAGCTTTTGTGGGCTTTTGTGTGTTTGTTTTGCTTTTAGTTTTAAATAGGTATGCTGAAAGAGAGCTCAGAAAGTCTGCTCGGGGACTGGGAGTCCACAGTGGGCCTCAATCATTTTTCAAGGTCAACAGGGGACAATGGGGAGTGCATACCACAGCAGACAAGGGAATAGGAAAGAAATCATCTTCTGATTTTACATCAAGGTTCTAAAAGCCTTAAGACCAAGAGCAAGGAGGAGAGATTGCCTTGAGATAGCCTCGGGAATGAAGGATGCATAAGCAACACCAGAAAATTTTACATCATGTTGAAAAAACATGGAAAATAGTGTTGGTGGAGCTCAGAAGCCAGAGCCTGATGTTAGAACAAGTTAATAAATGCCTGGTGTGCACTGACCTTTTTGTGGTCTGTGGCAGGAATTGGAGGCCATTTCTCCTGCTGGAGTAGATCTATGACAGCCCCAAGTACCCACCTCTTACCAGACAGTGTGAGTCTTACATAACAGCTCAGCTACTAACCGCTGTATAGATTGAAGACACCAGCTCAGGACCTGGCAATTCAGATATTTAACTAGGAGTTTCATGTAGGATTTGGATTCTCAATGCTACAGTTTTCCAAATTATTCCTGTACCTATTAGCATATCCCCTTGCCAGGTGGCGAAGCTATCTTTGGGTCACTGGAGACCACAGGTATCTTTTTGTCTGCTTCCCGTCTCCCTGTGGGTCAAATGACTTGAAAACTCTTAGACTGTGCTTCTTTATTCACATGCACTGACTGTTAGCTGTGTGTCCCTCTGGATACCTGTGTGCTGGCTTATTAATCACCTGAGTTATATTTGCTAAGAGTCTTAATCACAAAACCCAAGCAGCAACAAAAAAGAGAAAACTTCATTATCCGTTGTATTATTCCACAATATCAGAACCACCTGTGCCATGTTCCCAATGGTGTTAGTTTCCTTCACACCTTTTCCTCAGCTGAGCTCCCTGTAAGACAGCTAGAGCAAAAGCCACTTAGAACAAAAGTTTGGGGCCCAGAAGGAACATCAGGATATGCCCTGCTGGGAACCTCAGACTCCTGAAGCCTCCTTCAAAACTTACATCTGGTTCCAAAACTACTTTTTTTAACCCATCAAGGAGAAAACCGCCAAACAGGTCCTGTTTGGGTTCCTTCCATCTGAAGGAGCAATATTTCTTGGCTTTACCAGGATTGTCTGAGACCCCACTTAGCATCAAGAAGAAGGAAAAAAAGAAATATGTTACAACAAAGCCAAGAAACAAGGTCTCAATTGCACAATGTGCCATTCATTGAACTAAAGAGCATTTTCAATGGGTGCTTCATCTGTTCACTTCATCTGGAGTAGATAAGATTTCTCTTGTCCTTAAAATTGCTTTTCTCCAGTAAGATGATCCTGGGATGACTATTTAACATGGAGGCATTTGCACAGCAGACATGCAGAGGATGAGCAGGATGGGGCAGATTTTGCCCCGGGTTACAGTAGCAGATTGCAAAAATGAAAGCTATTACCCAACTCTTCTACTTGCTACCTTGTAAAGCATGAACCAAAGTGGTGTTTTCCATAACAGACCCAATCAGTGAGTCTCCATTCACTTGGGAGCTTCCGAGTTTTACTGGAAGCAAAGTCAGTTTCAAAATGTCTTCCAAGAACTTCTCAGTGGTTCAGTTCACTTGAGGGATCCCACTGTGCAGTGGCTTCTGTGTACCTGCTTGGTGCAGGTGAGAAAGTCAAGGGAACATCTGATCCAGAGCTCATTTTCCTGCCATGGGTGCATAGGATGTGGAACACAGGCTCTCCCATCCCTGCTACCCTTGCCTCTGAAGAAGCCAGCTGAATCACAGCTCTGAATTCATGTGGGTGCCTGTTGCCAGTCCTAGCTTGCTCATCAAGGCATCTCCTCACTGTGTAGTGAGCACTTGTTTTCCTGCCAGTTTACAGAGACTGCATATCTCAGGCTAAGGCAATTTATGTGAAATCTACTTATGCTTTCTCCCTTCTCTATCTTTTTGGGGCTAACTAGGTCTTTCTAGCCTTCTGAATTCACCAGAAGGTCTTACCATAGTCAGGATTTCACCAGATTTCCTAAAATAACTAGGATTTTTCCTGGTCAGTGTCCCTGTGAGAAGCCTGCAGGACTAAAACAAACAGCAGCGGCTTTCAGCAACACTGACATGGTGTGACATGAAGGGAGGTTTAGTTGCAGGATGAGCAGTCTTGTAGTTAAATCCTGAAATGCTGACTGAAGTGGTGCCTTGACAATTTTTAGCCCTGGTTTTATGACTATACCACAAAGTTTGTGAAGCTGCTTTGTGCACCATAGTTCTCACTGGAGTATTCATTGCTTCTTGCCTGATTTCTGCAAGTGCTGCCTCACAGTCCACCCCAGGGGCAGCTGCATTGCAGCACAAAGAGACCCTGTTACTTTTGGGAGTCCTTCGAGAGGGGAGATACCATAACAATGTGTTGATGGTGGCACAAGAGAGGCTGTTGCTGGGGATCAGCTGCTCTCCCTCTCTGCCATATATTTGTTTCTGTTTGCAGGCTGAGTGCAAATACATTTTATTAAATAAAAATGTCTTTAATTCAATGAAACTTCCAAAGCTGGTAGGACTCCAAAAGCAATGTTAGCTCTAGGCACTGCTTTCCTGTTCTCTTTGACTTTTACCCTCTTATGTCCAAACATCTCTCAGATATTATCTCTTCTGCATTTTCAATTGGCAGGGCCTACTGGTTTAAAAGATTTCTGTGCTCCATTCAAGGAACACCTTGGCCTCAGCACTGCTGCCAGCAGGATGCATGCATGAAGCCATCCTGCTTTAGGAGGAGCTAATTTAGCTACCTGGATGTCAGCACCACACTGTTTGCTTCCCTCACCAGAGAACAGGCCTTGGTCTCTGACACCAGGAGAAAGGGTGTTTTGTCCTAGCACTTCTGGTCTCCTAACGTTCCCTGCTACTGCTTCAGAGTATTGAAGCCAGGATGGCGGTGGTGGGAGATACTTCACCTCTAAAGCCACCATCCTAGGAAAGGGATGGCTAGAGCAATTATTCAAGAAGATGAAAGCACTCAGAGAGGAGATGTTCAGTATCTCGCTCAACAACAGCTTAAAGGCATAGCACCAGTGTATGGAAGAGATTCCCCTTCTCTAAAAATTGCTACAGGAGCAATTTTCTACTCTGTATTGTTACAATTGCTTGCAGGAAGATAATGAGTTTTACTTGTACATCCCTAGTGTTCCTTTAAGCTTCTTTTCCATAGTGACCTTGCTACAAAACATCCTGCTGAACCTGTCCTCTCTTTCATCCTATCAGTGTCAGCTACTATGAGAGGGTACCTGTCCTTTTGCTACACTTTGCTACAGCCCACAAAGGAATCTTGCTTTCTGGAGGTCCTGATCCTCACAGTACATGTGCTGTGCTGAACTAGCTGAAGCATAGTCAGCTGCAAGGGACACATGTCCTGGTGGTGGCCATATGGGCTGGGACACCTGTGTGGCAACTTTGAGGGGTAACCAGACTCCAGCAGGGAATTTGCTTCTTTCCCGTGTCAGTCTATGCCCAACACACAAAACTCCTGGCTGTACTTTTCCCACAGACACCCAGTGTTGGAGCATTACAGAGTGATGTACTCTGGCACTGTACATTAGGCAACCTTGACATACACTTAACTGTTGTTTTCAAACAAAGACAAAGGCAGTCATTAGTGCGCAGACATTATCTCATCCATCCTAGCAGAACCCACTCTGGCTTCCTCAGCGTTC
The DNA here is from genome assembly GCA_013399455.1 of Anthoscopus minutus. Taxonomy (NCBI): domain Eukaryota; kingdom Metazoa; phylum Chordata; class Aves; order Passeriformes; family Paridae; genus Anthoscopus; species Anthoscopus minutus. The sequence continues at coordinate 54,588 of VWYI01045433.1, forward strand.
CTCATGGCAGCCTTTCCATGATGACAAGAGGATGGCTCATTTGTCTGATTCCTCTTCACTGCACTTAACTGCTGCTCCCTGCAGCCAGCACCACAAAAAAGCTGTTTTCTCCTCACAATACTCTCCAGTTTGGGGTTAAAGCAGTGATAAGCCAGGTATATTTCCCTTCTATGCAGTGAGGCTGTTGCCATTGAGACTGGTTGAAACTCAAGAAGGGAGCTTGGGGATCTGCAATCAGAGCCAATTGTTTTTATCACTGGATGCTTTCAGCAGTCACCTGGACACAGTCTCCAGCCTTTCCTACTAGCATCATTTCTTGCAATGAGAGCACTTTGCTTTTGACAGTTGTCCATGCTTTTTGCAAGACACTTGCTTAATGTGTTACTCAGATCATACAATACTGTCAGAAATCCCTGGCATCTTTAGTGCTTGTTTCTAGGGATATTCCAATTTCTTGAGCAGGTTTGGGGTTAAATCAGCCTCACTCTATAATCACTGGTTAGGGGTTGTTTTATTTCCCTGAACACAGAGTACCCAGTTCCTTCATGTATCATTTATATTCCCTGCACCCTGGCAAAGCTCTGGCCATTTCTCTATTCCAGCCACGTTTTCAGAAATGTTCATTTTCTTTCAGATTCTCTTTATAAAAACAGAGCTGCTCTATCATCTCCAATGACTCTGAGGATAGGTGATTTTATAAATTTTCCACAATCTCAGCAAATGCTTTGTCTGCAGATTTAATAGACACTGATAAACTATGCAGCAGGTTATAAATTTTAGCCACTATTATAATGAGTAAATGGCCAGAATTTTTTAGATGTTATGCATTGTTTTCTCTCATAGCAAAGGGTGAGCAGTTTTCTCCCAAGACACCAGAAAAGCCTGTTTTGAGCAGAGCTGAACATGTTTAATCCTTTCTCCTTTGCCCTCTGAATGGGTGGATTCCTCACACTGCTGTACCTGCCCTGTGCAGCTCCCTGTGCTGTACGAGTGGATTTTGTGGCTCTCCTTATTCACCAGTAGCCCAGAAACAGAATTGAGCTGAACTGCAAAAATGGATGGAGATAAAATGGCTGTAAGTCCTGAGGGCTGGTTTGTATCAACAGCTTTGCAAAGAGATGATTTTGTGAACCCATATGGGTGGAAGAGCTGCGCCCTCAACTTTTGTGCTGATACCCACGTCTCCCTTCATCTTTTCTCTCTTGCAAAGTTACAGCAGAATCTCTGCCAAACCCTGCAATGGGTTTGCATGGCATGGACTATGTTGTGGTTTAACCCCAGATGGAGCCAGGCCCCACACAGCCACTCACTCATCCTCCACCAGCAGGGTCAGGGAGAAAATTGGAAGGGTAAAAGCTGGAGAACTCATGGATTGAGATAAAGAGAGTTAAATAGGGAAACCAAAAGACAAACATACAGGCAAAGAAAAACAAGGTATTAATTCACCACTTCCCATGGGTAGGCAAGTGTTCAGTTATCCCCAGGAGAGTAGGGCCCCATCACAGGTGCCAGTGACTTGGGAAGACAAATATGTTCACTGCAAATTTCTCCCTGCTTTCCTCGTCCTTCTCCCCACTTCATATCCTGAGGAGGATGACATATGGGCTGGAATATCCCTTTGGTTAGCTGGGGTCACCAGTCCCAGCTGTGTCTCCTCCCAACATCCCATGCACACCCAAATTCCTTGTCAGCCATGGCAGTACAGAAAGCAGAAAAGGCCTCAGCTCTATGCAAAAACTGCTCAACAATAACAAAAGCATCTCAATGTTATGAACCCAGCACAAATCCAAAACACAACCCCATACCAGCCGCTGGGAAGAAAACAAACTCTAGTTGACACCAGCATGGACCTGCACCCTCATCTTGGCTGGGACCCCTGTTGCCATGACTTAAACACTGCCAACCTGCAGGCAGGTTGCTAGCAGGCTGCTGGTGCTTCCATGTTGAGAAAATGACCTGGTGGACTATGTGCAGGTTTTTGCCTTAGCTGGTCTATGTTTGAAGCAGAGGGTGGCTGCAAACTGAACAAGTGAGACATTACATGCACTTCCTCCTTCCCCAGGCCTAGGTTTCTTTCTGAAGGTTGGGTGCTGACTGGCTCATGTGACTGTTCTGTGAGCCTGGACATCTCTAGCCAGGAGACAGCTTCCCACCTCTTTAGATTTTATATACTGGCTGATGAGGATCTGAAGATGCTTAGCCAATTAGCAGAACTCCAGGAAAATTTCCAAATCCTCTCACTTGTCTCCTAACTCTCTGCCTTCTGATCCCATTGTTTTCACATGCCACTTCCTCTGACAGCTGGATTTTTCTCCTGGTCAGCTCTTCTCCTCTTTCTCCTCTCTGCAGCTTGCTGCTAGTTCAGTGGATGGAGGCATTGGGACAGGAGTGGGACAGGAGCAGGAGCTAGATGGACAGAGCAGTCTGTGAATGTGAGATCCATAGTCCTCAGTGTCTTGTGCAGAGAGTGGGGCCTAGGAGTTATGGTACTGTTCAGTATCAAGAAGCTGGACACAAAATCTCTTCACTCCTGTGTTGTAAGATGGAAGCATTGAGATGGCCAAGTGATGTCTCAGGCAGAAGCAACAGAAGCAAGAGGAAAAGGGCTTTACCGATATCTCTCAGCCCCTGGTCTTCAGACCGGTGATGAGGTTACACTGACCATCCCAGTCCCAGTGTTCCATCAGAGAACTCTCTGCTCTGGGTCTGATGAACCATTCAGGCCCCTGGAGTCCTGGGAGACATGGATTAAAGCGGAGCACACCTGAGCTGTGGGAAGACTGCAGGCCATGATGCAGCTGAAAAGAAAGGCAGTTATTGAGTCTGCTGAATGTTTTTTAGTGCATTCAAGTACTGAGAGCACTATTAAACCTGGACATTATCCATTTAGAGCCTTTTCTTCAAAGTAAATGATAACTCTTTCGGGATGAGCTGGTGATAAGTGAAGAAGAGGGATTGTATGTCTGATACGGGAAGAGAAACTATACCAAGAAGGCTGAGCACTCTCACCTGAGGGGCAGAAGAGATGGAAAATGAGTTCACAGAGCCTAGGCATCCCTCCAGATCATGGCATCATCGAAAGCAAATTTCCCAGCAAATAATATTTGTGTATTAAATTGAAGAATTTTGAACCCAATACTCCCCAGAAGAGAGGGTTAGCTAACCTTCATTTGTTTGTTAGTTTGTTTGTTTGTTTATACCACAGAGGTCAGTACAAATGGCTTGGGAAGGAAAGGTGAAATAAAAAGGACTGTGCTGGATTGGGAATGTGATGCCATAGGCACTGGCATGCAAGGGAAGGCAACATGGACCTGAGGAAGCTGAGGAGCTGTGCTGTTGGGGAATTAATGCTGGAGTGAAGATGTTGTGCATAAAAAGGAGCTGTAGGTGTGGGGAAGAGGGTATAAGAAGATTTGCAGATATCTGCAGGGAGCAGTGGGACTCATGAGCCCTCAGTGGGTAGGGAGACGGCAGTGGGAGAGGGCAGTGCTTCCTTCTGCAGGAGGTATACAGAGCAGGTAACAAATATCCACACAACAGTAAAGCTCACTGTTTGTCCAGCCTTGCTCAGACACACAGAGAGACAACTGCTGCATAGAAAAACACACATGCCATGAATCCAAGCAGTAAACAAAAGAGGTGAGGGCAGAGAGAACAGGGGACCTTTGTGAGCACAGGAGATGTTGCCCTGGACAAGATGAATGTCCCTTTAGGCCCTTATCTCAATCCTAACAGTGGCTGATATCAGATGCTCCAGTGAAAGCTGCAAAAACTATCTTCACAACACATCAGGAAATCTGTGTGATAGCATACCCACAGGGTCTCTTCCTGCCAGATCCCATTTGCTAATCAGCCTATACATGGAAATCAGAAGACTGAGAGCTCTTGTCTGTTTTGCTCTGGCTGATGTTGCACCCAGAAGGACTTTCACTAATATAGCATGCTAGCACAGCTGGTTTCCTTCCCCACTTGCTCTGTTCTGTGTGTGGTATGGGGTCCTCAGCCCTTGTGGCAAGTGCAGACCCACAAGTTATGTCCCTAATCCCAGTGTTCCTTCAGACAAGCTCAGCCCAAGGTGGACTATACTCTTTCTAGCTCCCCATCTAATTGCCATGGGTTGGGGGCTCGCTCATTCTTCATCCTACTGTTTTAAACACTTTGTCAGCACTCTTTCCGTCTGTGTGGGGCCATTCCTGAAGGATGCGTTAGCAGGAGTGTAAAGAACAAACCAGGCAATCCACATACCACTGCCATGGAAGTAATGGAAGGCCCAATAATGCTCCATGGGCCAACTGTAAGGTCTATACCAACATTTCAAGGTGCTTGAGGCATTGAGTCTGCTGCCTTCATTCTGCATGTGGCAAGACTGATGAACAGAGAAAGTAAATTTGAGGAAGTATCCCAGGAACATGAATCTGGGATTTACTGACAATTGCTGATCTGGGATTTGTTGGCAATTGCTGAGCAAGTTGATGGAGTGCAGCATTATTGTGAGAGATCTTTGACAGACCTTAAAATGACATTCCATAAGCTATCAGAGTGTAACCAACATACCTATTGTACATAGATCTCCTAATGGAAAACCTATCCATTAGGACCCATGGACACTATCTATCCATACTCAAAGCACAAGGAGACCAAACAAGTGAGAAAAAAAAGGAATAAAAGAGCTTTAAAAGTTTTGTTTGGTTGTAAATGAGGGTTGCTCCTGGCTCTTTGCACATGATGCTCTTCTTGAGAATTTGTGATCACCCAGCAGCTTGGGTGATCACAACGTCACAGGTGGTGAAACTCTGATCTAATAGATTTTCTGGGCTAAGTCCTCCCCATGGATGTGATTAGATGTGAGCCTGGGACTGCCTCCAGAAAGACCTTCCCTCTCCTCAGTGTAGGAAGTTGCACTATAAACCACAGGGGACCTTCTGGCTCTCAGCTAGTTCAGTTTCTCTGACAGACTGTTGATAACACTGGGAGGCGTGAAGTTTTGTTTTCAGCCCTCCTGTCCCTTGCATGCACGAACATACATACATGTATATGAGTGCCAGTGGTTTCCAGTCACTTGAATCTGTGATTTCCCCCGGCTGCAGGATTACACGCCCAACCAGTAGAAGTGGTTTTGTTTTATTCCCCATGCCTTCCCTCAAATAACTGATTTTCTGGAACACACTGCACCAATTCATTGGTACTCATTGATTTCCCTACTGTAACATCCTTGATCATGGATCACAGTCCCCCTCGCCTGTTAAGTGTGTTTGGGCTCACACCACCACAGCCCCAGGCAGAGGCTGCATCTCACTGTGCCTGCTCCTGAAGAAGCCCCAGGGAGATGAGTGCTTGGCTGGTCACTGCTGCCAGCTGTCTGGATGCCTGTCCACATCTCCAATCTGCCCTCCATGTTCTGCTGCAGCCTCTAGAGGAGGTGGCTTTCACTCCCTGACTGACTGCATCACAGGGTCACAGCTATGCTGGCTGTGCATTGTCACTGCATGACATGCATGACATGCACTGCATGACACGTGAGACAGCTGAGGACAGCATGTCATTCTTGGGAGTTTTAGCACATGGAACTTGGCTGGGTACTCCAGCTGCATTAAAATCCATGGACAGATAAATCAACAGTTCTCCAGGGATGATTTCTCCATGTACCAGCCCCTTCAATCTTCTTTCTCCTGGCCTTTGTAGTGAACTCTCAGGCTCACAGGGAGGTAAGTAAGGACACTTGAAAGCTATGATTCACACTTTTAGGCCTATGCTGCCTGATTTTTTAGGGCTCAGAATTATTTGCTGCTGGGACCCCAGACTTGTACTTTCACAGCTGCTTTAGTGCAACAGTGTTCATGCAAGGGACAGCACACAAAGCACTGCCTCGGCAATAGCCTGCTCTCCATGGGTTAATACTGCCCTTCCTTGGGAGCTGTGGCAGCTCTGCATACTGCTCTTTTAAGTTCAAGGTGACAGCAATAGGTAATATTTCTTGAACTGCTAATGGCTCCTGGTTTGGTTCATGTGAGCTTTGTGGTTTCTGGTACTTGGTTTGTAGTGTGGTTTATAATGCCTAACGATGAGCAGGGAGCAAAGCCTACTCAGAGACCGCATGAACGCTTGCACTTTCTTTCCTTTTAAATTAACACTCCCACATTGTCAACATGGATCTTCCCGGTCCACAGAGACTCAGGGACTTTATCCCCACTTTAATGTAATTTTTTTCTGCAATAGTCATTGGTTGGTTGGTTGCTTGGTTGGTTGGCTGGTTTAGGGTTTGTGGGGTGGGTTTTTTTGTTTGTTTTTGTCTTGGCTTGGTTTGTGCTTTAGAGGTAGCAGTGCTTATTTCTAAGCTGCTTTCCAAACAAAAAAAAAGCCTTTAATCAGGCTGGGAAAACCCACAAATGATGCAAAGGCAGCTGTGTGCTGACAGAGGTTACTGAAGAACACTGCTCTCCACCACTCCTCCTTACAAGAGCAATGTCCGCCATTAATACAGAGTACAGGTTTATGAAGTATTCCTTACACAGAATCCACCTCAACATATCCTCCCTTTCATAGAGGGGGATACCCTCTATCCTCTCTTACCCCTCTCTCCTCCTTTTTCCCCTTTCCCTCCCAAAAGTAAAACTGAAGTCTGTTGCTAGGGTAACCCCACAATACACACACAGTGTAGTTCCACAGCTCTGGGACTGTACCAGCCAACTCTACACTGCTGCACTCCAAGGTTTGCAGCATGGCAGAGGTGCCAGGGGAGTGAAGGTTGTTTCAATGAAAAGAGTTTGAAATAAAACCTTGGATTTTGAGCTTGAATACTCAGGAAGTCAGAAAGGGTAGAGATGGGAGAAGGGCAGAACTGTGCCTCTGGCAACACAACCATGTAGAAATGTGTTTAGCAAGATGTGAATAGAGCAAGATGGTCTCAGTGTTGCAGAATATGTGTCCATATCTGAAAAACTTGCCTCCAATGCTGCTGACGCACACACTGAGGTGGAGGACTGAATGATGGATTTGTAGCCCCCAAATTTCTCATAACAAAGATCCCGGTAGTGATCCATGCAGTGCCTGTTATTTATTCTCTGCATAAACAAAAGAATTAATCCTCTAGGGACTCTCAGTCTGGTTTCTTTCATTAAGAAAAAATGAAGTATTCATAACAAAAAAAAATTACAGAACAAAAATTGTTAAAAGTGGTTTTTTATTTGAACACATTTCTGTAAAGCTCTGGCTGGAATAAGCAGCTTGTAGTGCAATGTATTTCAAATAGATGGAAATAATGTCCTAAATAACCAGGCTAATTAGATGTACTTTCTCTACAAAACCACAATTCTAATGTTCCTGTCTCGCTGTAATTAAAGAAGCATTTACCATGCATTGGAACTTTTAATTAGGTCTAAGATCTAATAAACTTGGAGTAAGCCAACAAATATTTTCTCTGCCAGTGGGTAGTTTTCAATCAGTGTTTAGAGGTTAAAAATTTCAGATAGCAGACACCAGCCAGTGTCTAAAGAGCTTGAAGGGGCATTTGAGCATAACTATCTGAGCAACCATTGTGCTCACCCCTGTAGTGTTGAGGGAACCAGTTCCCAGCCTTTTCCCTTTGGTAGTTTAATTTTTGTGGGGAGAATTACTCTAGAAGCTGTATTTGCACGAGGTTTTCTAGTCTGTAGAGTGGATGTAGGTAGGTGCCAAGTGTGGGTTCCTTACCCCTTGCAACAGCTGTCCAGATAGACCAGCACTCCTGCTGTAGTCAGTGGAGGAAAAGGAGGCTCATTCCCTCTGAAACAATGTTTAGAAGAGGTGAGGCCAGCCGCCTGCTGAAGATTCCTCTCTTTCTCCATCAAGATAGAGCACCTTGGTGGCCATCCCAGATTAAAGATCTGAATTACAGACATCCAAAGAGAGGTAAGAGACCTCTCCCTGCCCTGTACCCCAAAAAGCCCTGCTACCATGAGATGGAGTTGTGAGTTTGCTGATATGTCCCTGCACAGAAATCAGAGCATGGCCCACAGGGGAGCTACTGGGGAGGAGAAGACATCTCCTGGCGGCAATGAAGTTGCAGAAATCCAGTGGGGACAGCTTGTGCTAGCCAAGTAAAGAACTGTGTCCCTCTCCTCAGGAGGGAGGGAGAAGGCTGGGAGAACTGGGACCTGGATGATGAGGACAGAGGGACTGGGGGCAGAGCTATATCCACATGATGTGCCTGTATGGGGTAGGGAAATGGACATGTCTCTTAGTGACAAGAGGCTGTGGGTAGGAAAGCTAGTAGTCCATCCTAAGCAGTTTGCTATGGCTATGTTGGGGTTCACAGGGCAGTAAGACAGAAAAGACATTGCAGTGGCCAGACATGTACACAGATGGACAGCAAAAGTGCACAGAACTGTCTGTGGTTGACAGGTCTGAGTCCAGGGAAGGAGGTCACATGAGATCATTAGGACAGACTTCCCTGTCAGAGGAGTAGAGTCTGCAATGGAGGAGTGCATCCGTCTGCTTTCCCATGCCTATTTCAGTGGGATTAGACAAGCATAGACCCTTTAGGACTTGCCCTCCCAGGAAGTTTCCTGTGCAATAGGACAACTCTTTTGAATTATAAAACACAAATCCTTCATGTTTTCCTCTGGAAGGTGAGGCATGATGCTAGAGCTCTAAAGCATAATCAGCATATTGTATCTCTGCCTCCAGGAACTATACTATCATATACTATCTTTCCCTGATGAAATAGCTCAGAAATTTCCACATTCTCTGCAGAAGAAGGGGCAGGGGAGAAGAGTATAGGAATATAATTTTAAGGACCTACTAATGAATCAAGCAGAGAAGTCTGGAGGTACATGCACAAGGTAAAGACTGAGGGTATGCTCTTGAGAAAGACGAAGATTTGATAAAGGGAAGAAAACTGGCAGGATGTGGAAAGGGCAAAGACGTTCAGATTTGGTCATGGAAATGGAGTTAGGACACTTTGAAGGGGCAGGATGAAGCCCAGAAGCTGCTGAAAAATGGGCACACAAAACAGTGCTTATGAAGGTAATATTTGCTTCTGTACAACTGACATGTGCCAGTACTCGTGGAATTGAAGGTCATACATTTTATTTTTTAAGACTCTTGCATCTAGGGAATTACTTTAATGTAGCTTGGAGTACCTAGAAGTGGACTAAGTATGTGCCATTACCAATAACAATAACAGTCCTGGAATATTTTCTACCCAAAGATCTCAAAGCACTCCTTTTTGTGATTTATTCATTGACTCTTTGTGTCCTCAGGGAAGGAAGGGATTATAATGATCACCCACTTTGCAGGTGGTGAAACAGAGGGTAAGCAGCTGAGCTGTGAATAGAGCCATGACTGTTATCTCTCAGCATCAAATTCCCAAGCCAGTGGTTGGGAAGGAAAAAGTTGCAGCAGCTGCCAGGAAGAGCCTCTGTCATCCCAAGGGGCATGCCGACGGGGTACCTGTTGAATCTTCCCGATATGACTGTGATAAAAAGACAGATATTCAGACACCATGAGAGCAGTGCCAGGCAAGCTCAGTCTTATGCCAGGCAGGTTCTCTGGTGCACTGGCTCCTGTGGCCTGGATCCCAGAACCATTTGGAAATGCTCAAGCTGCAGACCTGTTTTTGAGCAGATTTACATGGGTGAACCCAAATTCTCTTGCCCCTAACTCCCAGATACCAGAATGGTTTCTCACCCACTCATGGTGGGCAACTCATAAGTCAACAAAGGTGTTCGGTGTGATCTGAAAGTGTGGAGAATATTTGGGCTCTGCTACCTCCCTCTTGTTATAACTGATGTTCAGGTTGGCTCTTAAGCTACCAGACCAAAGAAAAGGGGCACAAGTCCACACAGCTATAGGTGACACAGTGTGTGTGCTCTATATGCTGTACTGTGTGCAATACATACAAAGTATACAGATTTAAATGGAAATATGATAGGGAAACCTATCTCTGCGTATATCTTTAAGAAGCCTAATAGGAACTTATCTGGGAGCTAGCAATGTAATAGACAACTTCCCAAAAGGCAGCTTTCCACAGCTGTGGAGAAGGTTGTCTCCAGATGCAGAGCAGAAGTTTAAAACATTCCTGTTGTTGTGGGAAAATGCTCAGATCCTTACTGGACACAATGCAGTTAAGTTGCTTGGTCACAACCAAAACACTACCAAAGCCTGGTAGGAGGCTGGTGAAGCCTCTGTGTTGGTGAAACCCCTGTCTTGCTTCTGTCTTACCTCCTGACCCTTTCCATCAACGTGACTCCCCCTTTCTTCACTTATGAGCTTTACTGGATCTGACTAAAAACACACATAAGAAATGCAGACCATCAGAGCCAAGCTCTTCCAGATGTTTTCCCAGTGGAGTCCAGCAGGCCAGCTCATCCTGGGGGTGGAAGGTGGCCTAACTTTGCTTACACTGGCTGGCTCTGTCTCTCAGACTAGTACATCCTAAAGTGAAAAGCCTGAACTTGCCTTCTGCAGCTGAGGAGGGACTGGAGGAGTAGTGTGGCAGCACTGAGAGTTACTGCTGTGGCATTTATGGAGCATCTTGCTATGAATCAATATCTCACCATAATTACCTCATTCGCCCATTTTTTCAAATTAGATAACAAAGTTCAGTGCTTGACCAGATCATTCTTCATCCATTTGCACTTCCTCCTCTCCTTTGCAGTAGAGGGGAGCCCCTCTCCTATTAATCAGCAGGCTTTGGGGTGAGGGGGCTTACATCCTGAAAACTAGTGGCTCCTTTTGTCTCTTATGCCTGAACACTGTCATCAGAAGGTGGGAGGCCAGGCCAGGCTGCTCACTCTGGGAGGACAGGGGATTGTTCATCCAGCTGGCTCTGTGCTGAGATGGGAGGCAGAAAGCAATGAGCTCACGTTCTGTTCAGACAGTGACATTTCTGTGGGGCAGGGCTCATCCATCATGATGTAGTGGCTGAGGAGAGCTATTAACTATTTCAAGCTGGCTGCCTGCCTCCTCTGCTTCTGCAGCTGCAGTTGTTCCCTCGGGGAACTCAGGACCTGCAGCATCCCTGGGGAAGCAGTGTATGGGGTCTGGGAAGAACCGCTCCCCCCTACCCCAAGCAGGGAGACAGTAAGGAGGACAGGAGACCTCCACCACGACAATTTCAGGGGAACAGAAAGCATCCATTAGTAGGGGAATGGCTTCTGTTTCACCAGCTCTGGGGAGATTTCTTTTCCCCTTTGTACCTGCTATTCTCTTTGCAGAGGACAGGTAGACTCCCCTCAACATGTTTCCTGCCTGTGCAGGAGCTCATGGTTTGCATCACAGACTGACATGCGCCCACCTCTTATCTCAGGGGTTGATTTCTGGCTGAACCCATCACCCTCTATGCTGTGGCTGGAGCTTTTTTGTTTCTTTTGCTCAGAAAAGCATCACACTCATCTGGATGGTGACTTGCCTTTTGTAAAAACAGCACTTGCTCAAAATCAGAAGATTTTCATATCCTCAGCCCCTCTTCATACCTCATTCTCCTGAGCCAGTGTCCAAGGCAATACCTATTACCAGGTATTACAAGCAAAGCAAATTTTGTAGTCAGATGGTTCATTAGCTCCTGCTTCTCCGGGGACACCCCTGTCCCTGTCCTCTGCTCTCTCCCCTGTGAGAAGCAAAGGACACCTTTGCCAGGGCAAAATAAAGAACAATTAGACAGTCATTAATGTGCAAGAAGGGAGGGCAGGGAGAGCACCAGCTGCTGAACTGCTGTTGCACAGCTGAAGTGTGGTTTTCTAGGGGCAGGTGGGAGTGCAGCTTGGATCAGAGACAGGGGAACTGTCTTGTGCCTCTTCCTTGCTGTCAATTAGTACAAGAGGTTGGCCTTACCTCCAAGTAGCCAGAGACCTCGGGAGCAGCTCTCAAAGCTGCAAGCAGACTCTTTGGAGACTAATTGGGGTCTTTCACCTCCTTTTAGCTGCTTCTCAGCAAGGCGCTCTGGAGTGAAAGTGGGAGAACAGATGCTTTATTTTGCCAGAGAGTTAGCAGGGCTTTACCAATTCCCTGGAGCCTGAGGAGTAATAGAAAGAGACCTGAGAGTCACGGCACTGAAGGCAGTGAGCCACTTTCAATCATTTACCAGTAGTCCTGGCAAATCAGGGAGGTCCCAGAGGAATGAAGGTTACCAAATGGTTACCTATGTCTAAAGGTCAGAGGGATGATCCAAGAAAATATAGACCTGTCATCCTGATCTGAGTACCAGGGAAGGTCATGAAGCACATCATCTTGAATGCCAGCATGTGTCATGTATGGGACAGAGGATTGGGCCCAGCCACCACAGGTTTATTAAAGGTAGATGCTCCTTAACAAACCTGATCTCTTTCTGTGATAAGGTGACCCACTTGGTGAATAATGGAAAGGCTGTGGATGTATCTACCTGGGCTGTAGTAAAGCCTTTGACACTATTTCCTCCAGGAGAAACTGGCTGCTCATGGTTTGGACAGGTGCACTCTTTACTGGGTAAAAAACTGTCTGGATGGCTAAGCCTGGAGAGGGGTGGTGAATGGAGTCACACCAGTGGGTGGCTGGTCACAAATGCTGTTTCCCAGGGCTCAGTGTTGAAGATAGCTCTGTTTAATCTTTAGCAATAATCTGGATGAGGGCATTGAGTGCACTGTCAGTCAGTTTGCATGTGACACCAAGGTGGATGGAAGTGTTGATCTGCTGAAGCACAGGAAAGCCCTGCAGAGGGATCTGGACGGGCTGGATCCACGGACCAAGGCCACCTGTATGAGCTTCAAGAAGACCAAATGCTGGGTCCTGCATGTGGCTGACAACAACCCCATGCAGTGCTACAGGCTGGGGAGAGTGTCTGGAAAGCTGCCTGGCAGAAAAGGACCTATGGTGTTTAGCCTGGAGAAAAGGAGCCTCAGGGGGTACCTTACTGCTCTTTGCAATTGCCTGAGAGAAGGTTGTAATGAGGTAGATATTGGCCCCTTTTCCCAAATAACAAGTAACAGAACAAGAGGAAATGGCAATGATGACTGCCAGTGGAGTTTTAGATTGGGTAATAGGGAAAATTTTACTGAATGTGTAGTCAAGCACTGGAAGAACAGGCTGTCCAGAGATGTGGTGAAGTCACCACTTCTGGAGGTGCTTAAAAGACATGTAGATGTGCCACTGAGGGACATGGTTTAATGTTGGACTTGGAAATGTTGGGTTAATAGTTGGACTCAGTAGACTTAAAGGTTTTTTCCAGACTAAATGATTCCATGTTTCAATGAGGTGCTTTGTTGCTGGAGAGAGACCATTGTGTGACAGGGTCATACTGGCAATGGCAGCCAGCATGGGGGCTCACCCATACCCAGCTTTCAGACTCTGCATAAGACTCCCTGCTCATATCCTTCTCTGTGTCCAGGTCCTTGGGCTGATTCTCATCAATATGTAAAGGGCCACCTGCCTTCTTCTGTACCTTCTCCTCCATGGAAACATGTGTGTGGAGACCTTTATGCATATGGGGGAAGCTGGTGTTTTGCCAATGTGATGCTGAGGAGGAACATGTACATCCACCTGGAGAAGCCCTCCTTTTCCCTTCTGCTGCAGGAGGCTGATGGTGGCTTACATGAAACAGTAACAGAAGAGTCCTATGAAAACGGAAGGCAAAAGACTGCCCAGAGGTCTCCTGCAGGAAAGTTGTTTCCTCCTGGGGAGAGGAGAAAAGGATGAGATTGTTCTGAAAAGATGCTCTGGACTGCACCAGAATATGCCATGCAACAAGTTTGAATGGTGGCTGGTTATGAGCCCCAGTGGGGAGGGCAGCAGGATTCAGGCTCAGTTATTAAGACCATAAATCATGGAGACAGTCATGAGAAAGGCTGATGAGAAGAGTATGTGCAGCTAGGAATGCCAGGAGGGAGAGACAGTGGGCATTAGAGGCACAGAGCTTCTACACATTGTGTTATTTCAAGAATTTTTCTTTTTTATGGCAGTCCTGTCAGTTTTCTCAGAAGAAGGGAACAAATGATTTTAAGCTCCTATTTCCTGAACACCCAGGCATGAATTCCAGGTTGCTCCTGATAAGAGCAAGGGCTGGGGAGTAGGAAGTGAAACAGTATTGGCAAGGGCTGCAGGGTAAAAGTGAAAGGCAAGGACAGGGCTGGAGTGAAGCACCAAAACACTCGTATTTGAGCTACCCATATTTGAGGCTGGGGCCAGCCAGGATTTGGGATTGCAGTATTTTTAGTGTCAAAAGCAGAAGGAGGTTTTGTTGAGGTGGAGGGGTCAATCCACAGCACTGCCTGCAGTGGAAGATGGAGCTGTTTGAGGTAGCTTGGAGGGAGGCTCTGCAAAGCCAGTTTTGCTGCAGCCCCTCCCCTTGGGCAGCCCATGTGCCCCTGATGGCTTCTCTGCTGCCTGAGCCCTGCTGCTTGTGGTAAGCTCTGATATCTCTGTGCTGTGCTGTAGGTGTGATGGCTAACTATCTGAAGGGTACAGAAGGCAGATCCTTGCCCACTTGCAGCTGTCCAAGCCTCCCATATCTCCTTAGGAACCTTCAGATCTTTCTGGTTAAAAGCTGAGGTCTCAAAAATATCTGGGCTAAGGACAGGCAGTCACCCACAACAATGCAGCCAGTATGCCTGGTGACTGCACTTGCTTTTGGGCTGAAGGCAACTGTCTCACTCTGGCTTAGCTCTGACTTCGGTTTTGGCTCTCACTCAGAGCATCAGGCATAGCTGGAGGGACATAAAGTGAGCTTTAGGCACTACTCATATACTCATAGCAGGGCTGTGGATTGATGCAAAGCCCATTCAGGATGCTGGGTTAGAAGAGGCTGAGTTTGTTAGTGTAGATCTATTGGATGAACGATACCTCAGAGATTTTCCTCTGCAGTGTAGCTCTTTTCAGAGGCAGATGAAGTTGAAACAACCAGGGAAGCCTATGAGAACATAAAACCTGGTCCTGGTGTTTTGAACTGGTGAGATGCCAATCAGGCTGAAACAGGGCAGGAGACTATCCAGAGGCTGCAGCTTAGTGTTAAGGAATGGGATGGGACCTCCTTCTTTCTCAATGGTGTGGAGCATTTTCTGATGCGTGCACAAACAGGTGATACCTTTGACCTGCTTTGTGGTCTGCTGACAGGCTTCACTTGCAGCCCTACACTTTGCAGGAGCAGTTGTGGCCCTTCTTCCTTGTCCTCTCTCAAGAAAAGCCTTCAGAGGCATGTCAGTCTGGCTTTTGCATGGAGCAATTTGTGATGCATCGGCCTTCACTTGTGCCCAGGGGCTCACATGAAATGTGGAAAAGCCCTGCAGGGACGGATGGGTCATCTCTGAGCTCCAGTTGCCAAAAGCTTCAGCCTGCCCTGGTATGCCCCATCATAGCTACCAGCTGCAAGGTACCAGGTTCTGGGCTAGCCCGTCTCTTCTCGAGGCAATATGAAATAATTAGCTAATTAATCCTCATTCCCTCTCCACAGCCGGGAGGAGTACTGGCTTGGTGCCAAACCGGAGGTGCGGGAGCAGGCAGTGATCTTGCCTTATGCTACATGAGTGGAGTGAGTTGGAGGGCTACAGCATCCCGAGCCCTTGGTGCAGCAGTTACAGGGCAGCAAGCCCAGGGGACCAGACTGCACCACCTGCCTCCTTCCACTAAGAGTCCCAAGTGCAGCAGAGGAGCAAGATGCAGCCAAGAGAGGCTGAAGGGAGTCAAGGTGGCCATCCTCACACAAGGTGGGACAGTGCTGCTGGTAGGCCATAGAAGGAGGAGGGTGTCTCAGTGTTATAAATACATTATAATATTGGCTTTTCACAAAATATTGAAATGAGTGTTACATATATATTGCTAAAGTAGTTTTGCTATAGTTTGTATTTAAACTAAACTTAGGCATGGTAATGGAATAGCTAACAGTTATGAACTGTCTGCTTGGCTGACATAATACCCAGTGAACAGATGGGGTCCCTGCTGCTGACATACCATGTATCAACACCTACTGTCTGTGGAAAGAAGGAGCCAGGGCCCAAACTAAAAGGTGATGAGAAGAGGATTAAAACCACAAGCAAAGCAACACGCATGCTCTAAAAGGGTGGACTCAAGGAGTGACCGTGCTAAACAGCTGATGGAAAATGTAAACTAGTTAGTAGAAAAGTTTGAATATGCATAAAGGTCTATGAATATGCAACGAACTGATACTATGGAAATGGCATATAAAGGGTGCATCCAAAACAGTAGGGATGCTCTTGGCAGAGCGCCATGCACCTGGCCCTTTTAACCCTTTGCTCTACTGTCTTCGTCTCCTATTGTCTCTTTTATTAAACTTCTAAAATTTACCAGGAAGTGAACCTTGTTTTTCACACCAGAGATCAGAGATCCAGCAGTAGCAAAAATCCAGGAATGATCTGTAGCTGGCATCAGCACAGGGCTGCTGTTGACAGAAAAGGGCTGGGGTAGGGAGTCAGGTTCAGTCAGAGCCCTCATGGGAATGAATGTGTGGTATGTATATGGGGCCATGTGATGGAAGAGTGTGACAGTGTGGAGAAACACAGCTGGAGGGAGGTGTCCCCTCTATTGCCAGATGGATAAGCTAATCCAACAGGTCTCCCCCTTGCAGTCCTCACTGAGCTGATGGACAAGGCTTTCCCAGCCAGACCCAGGACCCAGCTCTGCTCTGGGGCTCACATGGGCTGGCAGAATGTTACTATGGTGGGCTGCAGCTGCAGCCTGTATCTCTATATCTTCTCTGTTTTTTAAGCCACTTTGCTATGCTTATAAATCCTGGTCTTGTCTTACAAGCTGTAAATCTTCCTCTCCAGTCAGTGCCATTTATTTTTTTCTCTGGTCTCGTTAAAATAACAGGGTCAGAATATTTAAAATCCAGATTGTTGCATTTTCTGTGGTTTTGGCTCATAACAAGTATTCTCTTCCATTCTGGGAAAATGCCACAGACCTGTGGCCAGACAGCCTTGCTAAGGAGTTTGTAGGAAAAGAGGAATAGGGAAAAGAGGTTGCAAAGGATATGCTGAAATAATATGCTACTCACACAGCCATTGCATGTATGTACAATTCCATGCATGTGTGTGGCACACCCGATGCACCCTGCTTTCACACACTTACCACCCTGCTGGCACCTGCCACTTCTCTTCACTGAGGCACAGCCTTTCACAGATCAGAGCTACATCTTGTCCCTTCTAACCCTCCTATTCAATCCCAGGCATCTGGCAGTGGTTCCCATCTTCTCCCTTGCTAAGCACGGCTGTTCACACAAATCTGATCTCTGCCACCCCAGTTTGGTGCTCTGAGCCTTTACACCCTCCCCAGTGTCAGGAGCTACTATTTAGCAACCAGAAACCTCCATACCGAGATATGCTCCTTACCCCTTCCTGCAAGATGCTGGCAGGTCCCCCCCTGGCAGAAGCAGCACCTCTCGTCTGCTGCCTGTCTGGGGAGGGGAAGAGGCCCTGTAAGAGTTGGATTCATGTGTTGGCACAGAAGTAACATCTGCCAAGCAGCAGGACAGCCCTGCATGGGATCAGGAGCCTCCCAGAAAGCTGTGTGTGATGGTGTGAAGCCAGCACTCCACACTCAACTAGTCTAGAGCCTGCAGATATGCAGTGAAGCATCTGTGTGTCTGCATTACAGTTCTCTTCTTAATGACTGTACCACTTGTGTTTCTGCAGGTTTCATGTGAAGGGCTCACTTGAGCATGCAGTCAATAGTCCTTTCGATCTTCATCACTCACTGTCTGGGTCATTATTATATCAGGTTTTATTTATTGCACAGCATCAAATCACCAAGCCAAAGACAAAAATGGCTCGCTCCCTTGTGGCCCTTTTGGTAGGCATTCCCAGTGATCCAGCTTTAACAAAATTAGCATTGCTTCTGCCTTTGAAGGTGATATTGCTGTCTACAGTGCACACAGGAAGGACTGAGCTGTAGTAGCTGTACAATCAATAGTACAGAGCACCTTGCAGGAACAACCTGAACCTCAGCCTGGTTTCTAATCTGCCAGCACATCCTCTTCTCCCTTAGGGAAGAATTGCAACATAAACCTCGGGAATGTATTAGTGTGTAGGTAGTGAGAGTGACTGCAGATGGGGTGTCAGGCAAACACAAACTAAACAGTAAATTCTGGGTTATCAGAAGCAATCCCCAATGGTGGTGCCCTGTCTGAGAGAGCCCGAGCCCAGGCTTTTACAGTATGTGTCATTTTACAGCTGACAACACACTAAAAATTTTTGAGTACCTGCAAAGCAGACCTAGCATGGGGACAACTAGAACAGAAGGAATTAATAATTAATGACAAAAAAAGCAAAGTTCCAGGACAAAAGGTAAGTGGCTGGAGTAGACTCCAGCTCTCTGGGTCATTTTAAACAATCTTACACTATCCTTCTTTGGCTGCTTCCCTCTACTTCATTTCCCTCCCAGCTTGTGCCTGCTCCTTCAAAATACAGCCTGCTTTCCTGCCCAGTCCCACCTTAGAGCTGTTCTGGCCTGTGTGCAAAGGGAGAGGGACTCTGAGGGAGAGTCATGGTAGAGTGGGACTCTATGTCTCAACAGTGCATGACAAGGGTGAGCTGAACTTGGGCAGGAATGACAGAGGTGAGTGCTATGTACATGCATATATATGCAAATATATATGTGTATGTTACATACACACACACACACACACACACACGTATTTGTTTAATAGTGCTTTCCAGTACTTTGACCTGAATCACTACAGTAATTCTAGTATCCAGTTCCCTTCAGACTGCCATCTGGAACAGTTATTTTTCATTATAAGAGGGAAAAGGAAGCATTTACTAGGCATGATTACTTTCATAGAATCATAAAACCAAACATCGTCTTTGCCAGTGGACTTCACAACTGCTTGCTGTGATGGAAGCATAGGAGGCAGAAATGCTGTGTTTGAAAGACCCTTCTGCATTGCTTTGAGCCCTATCCCAAACTTTCTCCAAGCAGCTCAAGATGCCACTGAGTCATCATCATTAACACCAGCTGAAGTGGAGGGTGTGGCTGTAGCTGAGGTGATCCACTGCCCCAGAGTAAGCGCCTGGGTGCGGTTTTTGTTTTTGTTTTAGAATCTGGTGAGGTTCAGCCAACAGCAGCTTGTGGCATGTAAAACAAAACAATGTTTGGCTTTCACACTCAGTTCTCTTAAGTGTTGCTCTTAAGGGCTCTGATGAGGCAGTTAACTTAGGGCCTAAGCTGAATCGCCCTGCAAGAGAAGACACATTCACCCAAGAACATCTTAGGCATTACATGGGTCATGGTTGGCATTGCCCATTCTCTGATGGGTCCATGGGGTAGCTGGACCCATGCTGGAAGCCCTGGGGTGAAGGGAAATACCAGGACAAGGGGCCCCGGCACCACAGTGACAGACGAGGGCTGTTTGCTTGATTCATACCTACTGGTTTTGGAGCTGCTGTCTTGGCTCATCTTCTTGTGGGAGAAGTCAAGAGCCAAGGACAAAAGAATCCGTTTTGAGTAGTGTCATCAGAAGCCAGCAGCCTCAACAGCTGCAGGTCTGGGATGGGAAGGGGAGGTTTAGAAAAGACAGGAGTAGCGCTGGAGAAGGGAACATAAGGGAAGGGCTCTGAGGCACTCCCTTCACAAGCGTTGTCCAGCACTAACTGCCCCAAACCTGCCTGTGCCATGTCCTATGCTCAGCCCCTGTGCTGGAGTTTGAGCAAATCTGAGAAGCTTACCCCAGAGACTTAAATAGATGTTTTGGGAATACTCACGGTCAAACACTGGCACATGCCTCAGTGCTGGGAAGCAATACAAGCTCCTCCCTGCCCCAGCCACTGTGAGCACCAATTGCAGGCAGCACCTTGTCACCCTGACCACACAGAGAGGGACACACAGGCTCACCCACTCGAGTACTGCAGCTTTATTTGAATTAAACAATCCACACTGAGAGTCTGTAAGTTACACGGCAGGTGCACAGGGGCTGGGGGGAGGTGGTAGATGAGGCAATGCTTATAAAACATCTCACCCTGTTTAAAAGATTCAGTTCAGTCCCTTTGTGTTTTGTGCTTTTAACGTTGTGGACGGCTTGGTATCATGGTGGCAAAAGGGTCCCAGCTCCACTCAGTGGTGGCAATGGCACTCTGTGAGATGGGGAGTGGCGAAGGGACACGACATGGTGGTGATGAGGGAAGTGGGTAGAGATGAGGCTCTGTCCCAGGATCCCCACTTAGGATACTGATAGCAAAAAACCCGAGAGACACCAGAGGACCCCCTCCCTCCTCCACAGTATCCATGAACACAGACTTTGTCACTCCATTTGGGGGGCTGTTTCCAAACACTTCTGTCAGGTCAACCAACACTTTCTTACTGGCCTTAGAGACCTGGAAGTGTGAGATGATGCAGTCCCACTGGAACTGGATCCCACTGAAGTGGCTCATTGTTGGGCCTGAGCTGGTTCTCCCTGAACCTCAGAAGTTGAGGATGGGATTTTGGTATGATCCCCTTCTATGGGATCCAGGGATGAAGTCTGCTGCTGTCTCTCCAGGCTGGAAATGAAACACTTGGTGAGGGCAAGTAAGGAGCAGCGGGATGGAGCGAGAAAGAGTGTGGAAATCACTGTCTGATGCTCACTTCTGGCCAAAGGCAGATGTCAGAGTTGTTTCCCCATGAGACAATTGTATCTTGGATGATGGCCCCTTTCCTCTGCTATGTGTATTGCAATACAGGAAGGATGGTTCTGACTGGGGAAAAGGACCCAAGCAAAACCATGCTGGCACCAAATTTTCCCATTCCATCTATAAATTAGAGATTGTCTCCATGTTGTCAGGGAAAGACTGTGATAAAAACCACAAAGAAGAACCATATATCTATAGCATTCACAGCTTTTAGGGAATGTCTTGAGATGCTGTGGGGCCCCCTGGAATGAGATAGTACATTTAGGAGATCCCAAAAACTGGAATATGGACCAAACTCATCTATTTGAAAGCAATGACACTTTACCCAGCCTTCTTAACACTAACAATTGCATTAAAGTGCTGAGAAGCTGGGGATGGCCCACAGAGAAGAACAAACAAATTTTGATGAGAGGAAAAGGTCACCTCCAGTGAAGTCTGAGAAAGTCGTCTTGTGTCAGGATGCTACATGCATAGGAAAGCTTCATTGTTCCTCATCTGTAAATACCTTCCCTCATCAGCATCTGAATTTTCCCAGAGAAATGTGCTCAACAGTCCCTTGCTCAATCTCTGTGTGGTATGTGCTGTCACCCATATAAAAGACCCAAACTCTACTCTAGTCAATGCCTGTGGCATTTTATAGACAGAATGGTGTCAATATTCTCTCAGCACAATCTAGGTGCTGCCTGAGCTGACCATGCTGCTGCAGCCTGGCTGTTGCTCTGTTTACTGACACCCACAGTTGGTTCTTGACAACAAAGCCCAGTGAGACATGATATACCAAATGCCCCACCTTTGAAGGTGCTCAGAGTTGGAGCATGGACTGTGGAGAAGGGAAAGGTGGGGTCTTCACCTCCAAAAGGGGCCCTGTCTCCTCCCTGCTGTTATTTCTGGCAACAGCAATGCACCCACACCTCAGCTTTTAGCTTTGATCCCTCTACCAGCTGCTAAGATAACACCTTACCAGTGCAGGACCTACAGTGCTAGCAACACCTTCATCTCAACACCACATTACTTATCAGGGTCACCAAAAGAAAACCAATTGGTGCCTGCCTGAAGAGGCTGCAATGCAGAGGAGGAAGTGGGGTTGCACTTTCTCTTAGCTAGTTTGGGCTCAGCCTTGAGCTGCTCTAACACTGAGAAAAAAGGAGGTACAGCTCACTAAGAGTGGCAGACCAGGACTGCTGACATCTGGCAAGTTGCAGCTCCTACCCAGGGCCTGCCTTTGCTGATGAACTGAGGTTTGCCATAGTTATGCATTTTCTGAAGATCTTGGAGTATCTCTCAATTGTAACAGCTGGGCTTTACACAACTGGAAGCTACTTCACTGCCTAAATGGCAGGACCAGAGCCCATCTCCCCCAGCCAAAGCAGATCCCCACCGGCTCACAGCAGCAGCAGTAGGGCTTTTATCTTCCTACAGACTTGGCTTGCAGACAGGACAGATGCACATGGGCAGCAGAGCAGATGGGTACTCTTACCTTGGCTCAAAGCTTCAGGCAAGGGCCCTGCCATTACAGCATAAGGCACATCCACCCCCATGAGCTTTGGGCACTGGCACTGCTTGTGGACTGGCACTGTATGACAGCTGTCCAGCTGGCCCTGTCTTATACCAAGTTTAGGGCATCCTGGGGGTAAAAAATCTCACTCTAAGTCATTCATAGCCCAATTTCCTTTTAGAAAAATAGTTAATGGAAGCACAAAATTTTGTCTCATTCCACAGGAGCAAATTGTTTATAGGCCATAGCAAATGCAAGCAAAACTTGGATTTACCACAGACCTGCGCAGCTCTCTTGAAAAATCTCTAATCACCCAGCTCTACCTTTGCAACAGTAAAAGCCTCTTTCCCTTTGCCTTTTTCTCTACCCCATGCTGAAAAACCCTTACCATGAAAGGCAATAGAGAAAAGGACAGTGCTCATATGCTGGGACCAGCCCTTGGCAGCTTTCCTCAGGGATCACCCATGGGAGGATTGTGGCTTGCCTGGCTTCACAGATGGGCTGAGGATCTGGAGCTGGACTGATGTATTTTACTGGGAAATCTGGTCTCAGGATTTTTCTTAGTCTCTTTGCCCAGCATCTGAGAAGCTGCAGGTCAGAGCCCGCTGCCTGCCATCAGTGAAACAAAGAACAATGCACTGTGGAGCTCATCCTTCCTCTCTCCTTTTCTAGAGAACACAAGTTCTGTTCCATCCTTCCAGCCATACATGGGGCTGCTGTCAGCCCTTCTTTGCCTCTGATAGAGCCAGGACATGACCCACACTAGATCCCTGGTGGAGCTGACACATGCCCTGAGTGCTCCTGCTCCACCATCACCACCTGGGCAGCCCCACCAGCACCTCAGGCTTTGCCAGGGCTGCAGGGAGCAAGATGGAGCAGGTGGCAGAGCATAATCTAGGCAATCTGGACCAAGCACCTATTCCTTGCAGCCACACAGGACAGGGACACAGTAAGCCCTGCTGACTTGCTGTCTGTCTCTGGAGCTCTCTCTCCTTTTGAGAAAGGATGCTTGATGACAAAGCCACTGAGCACGCACCTGAATCACAGCCCAGGGTCTGGAAGTCAGGCACACATCTCAGACAAAATGGAATGGGATGGCACTGCTTTTCCATGGCCAAGAGGTTGTCCTGCAGACTACAGCTGCCTGCAAGCTGCATCATTCCCCTCTCTGGAACGGCAGGTTGGTCAAAAGTGGCCTTGGGCTGTCCCACATTACTCCTTGGGATGTTTAATGCCTCCAGGGCACAAGTGGTCTGATAAGACCATACCAAACTACAAGCAGTCAACAGAAGATCCCAAAATCCCCTGTGGTGTGCTGGGTGGTGGCAGATGGTCAGCCAAACTGACATGTGCCTTAATCCCAAGGGAAGTACTGGAAACACACATACACCACAGATATGATTTGGGACGCTGGGTGTACCAAGACTACTCAGCTCCCTGCTGGAAACCAACAGCTGCCAGTTATTACCATGGAGTGTAAATCTGATCAGGTTAAAATGCAATATCCAGAGCTCTCCAGCATTTTTCTTCTGTAAAAACCTTTTGTCTCAGGATGAGCAGCTATCAGTTTGGCCCAAGCAAATACAAATTGCGGCAACAGCCTGCACAGGGTCCTGATGCTGCACACTTGTCTTTACAAACAAGGATGCACCCACATTGAGGGTAGCCTGGAAAAGACAACATATGGGGGCAGTTTAAAGGACCAAAAGTGGTCTCTCCCAAAGCCAAGAGTGGCAGGAGGACTATCCTTTGCACAGGAAATACTCACAATGCAACTGCTTGTCATCATTGAAAAGCAGGGTCCTTGTCTCTGGGTACTAGAGCTAGGCATCAGTAGGTGCTGTGGCACTGTGTCCTACCACACCCAGCTCAAGGCACAGAGCCCATGGTGGTATGTTCCTCCACGCCACTCCTAGGACACCCAAACACACACAGGAGGCAAAGGGGTGCTGCAGTATTTCCAGAGAAAAATGGGTATCTGTGTGGTGCTGACAGACAAAGGTGACTAAAACAGCAACATCCTGAGCTCTTTGCTTTAACAAAAAAGTTTGTCTCTTCAAGTGGGGTAAGGTGACACCATTTACTCCAAGGAGGAGGGGAAAATGCCCTGGTTCCTTTGTCTGTCCCAGCCCAGGGTAGCATGAAGTACCCCCTGGCAATTCCCACAGGTAAAATTCCCTGCCTCAGCCTCACTGAGAACTAATGGGGAGCAGGGCTTGGTCCTAACAGTGCCTTGTACGGGGACCACTTAATGATAGAAACAAGGTTCAGGGTGGAGGGATGCTTCTCCCACCATCACCACTGACTGTACTCTAACAGGCTGAGAAGCACCTGGCACCAACCCAAAAGCTGGGTGCTTCTTGGCATAGAGTGATAAGGACAGGCTGAGGAGGAGGAATCTAGGTTCTGCTCTCCCATTGGTAGTAAAGTGGGTTTTTTTTATGATTCTGGAGTAGTGTACCCACAGGATTTTGTATAGAAATTAAATTTCAATACTTTGAGTAGCAATAAGGAATAAAATATGATTGGTATCACATTTACTACACTCATTCTCACATCTCTAAGTTATTTTGTAAAAAAATTACCAGCCTAAATATCTGAAGGCCTGCCCCCCACCAATTTTTCCCTGATTGCTGCCATATTTCTTTCCAGAAGAAAACTAGTTCCCAGAAGAAGGGCTCCCTATCACTGTTGTTACAGTTGTTCTCCAGGCAGCACGCTGTGCAGCTCTGCTGGAGCTGCTCTGCCTGCTTGCCAATCACTGAATCCCACAATATGCTGAGCGAGAGGGACCCAGGAGCAATTCACAAACCATTAGTGCACTATGCAAAGTTTTTCATATACATGAAACATTTTTGCACTCCCATACAGCTGAGAAGAGTTGCACTCAGGTGTTCCTAATTACTTAACTCCAGATCAAATGAAAAATACTAGGTTCATCACTTTCCAGTGGCTGATCTTTGTGGAAGAAAAATATTATTATTATTACCAGCCAGGAACTGCATTTCAGGACAAGCAGTAGGAATTGATATTCATATTGTTAAAAGCCATGGATTAAAGTTCTGTTGATGACCTGCTTGGACTTTGGACTGAATTATAGCAAATTATAATTAAAAAGTATATTTTTCAGAATATGATGAACAACTACAAAAAAAGGTTTTCAAATGTAAGTTTCTTTGTAAGCCTCACTTGTAACCACACAGATTCACTACTTCTAATACATACAACTTATACCCAGGAGCCTGCACACTCAGATATTTTCTGTTCTATACCCTGAAAAAAGAAATCAAGTATATATTGGCTAACACCCACACAGCATTCTTCCTAATGTATTTCTACAACTACCAAGCAGAGGTCTCCTTGAAAATAAAAGCATCTCTTAAATTTATATTGCACTTTTCTTCTGCATGGACTTTCATACTATATACAGGAATAATATCCACCATAGCTGAAATGCAGCCACTTCTGGAGTGGAATAAAGTAGCTACTTGATAGGCACAGAGGAACATAAAACATCAGGAAGAGAAACATAACATTGGGACTGCAATAGATACTTAAGAAGACAGACAGTAATTAAATGTAAAGATTGTAATTTAGGCAGAACACTGAAAAATGTGAAGGGATCTTTAATTGGAAGGGGCAAGAAGCATGACTTTACATCTCACCGGGGATGCATCACCACCACAAGACTTGCACTCAAGCATGGGGTAGTAAATCACAAATACCACTATCCTCAAAGAAGAGGGACCCTGCCTTCCCTCCATCCCATCACTGCACAGCTTCCCATCCTTGCTGCTGAAGTGCCTCTTTCCTCAGATACTTTCTCTCAGCACATCTGCCAGGGAAATGAATTCTTTCCTTTTGTCCTTGGTACTTCTGACAAGCAGAGGCACTTGGGTTAATGACTCCCCCAAATTCAACACCAGCTGCTTTCTAGCCAGAGATAAAATAGAGGCCTAAGTGGAAAGAGGCTTCCTGAGACTTTTATTGAAGCTGATGGACACCTGACAACAGGAGAAGACTTCACCTCTGGCTGGAACAACCTCCTTGCTCTGTCCTGGACCTACAGCCACCAAAGAGCTTCTTGTGCCCTGTGCCATGGATTGGTGTTGTGAGGCTCTTACATCCTTCCTCATAGGGGCTGGCAACAGGGGATGGACTCCCTTCCTGCAGGTGTCCCTTTCTAAAAGTGTGGTGCCCTTTTACTGACACTTGACTCACAGGTAATGCTTTGTCCATCATCCTGAACCTTCAGGCTCCACCTCCACAGCACCTCTGATGTCAACAGCACCTCTGATGCCCACTCAACACCAGCAAAACCCGAGCGCTCGTGCAATGTGGACTAAGCAGTCTGTAGAAGCAAACCAACAAGGGCCTCTGCCTCAGAGCTTAGAAGGGGAGATGGGTGCTCATGGCTATCTCTTACCAATGGGGAAGCACTTCTGTCTCCACCTTCAGCCCAGCAGAAGCCTCCTGCAACCAGCAATGCAACACAAATGTTTTGCTGCTGACAGATCAGGAGCCATTGTGAAGCTCCAAAACACCCCTGGAAAGCATGGTCTCTCTCCTAGGAGTGAAAGTGGACTCCTACCAGGAATGGGGTGATGACTTCTGACCTCCAACAAGCACAGAGGAAAGGAAGAGCACAGGGCTGAAAGAGCTCAGAGTAAAAAAAGCAGCACTGGCTGCCCATGAAACTGGCAACAGACAGCAAGACACAGAATTGCTGTCGGCACCCACTGCATGACACTGCCTGGCCCTAAGCAACAGTCATGGGTTTTGTGGTCAAATGTGCACTGTGATTGAGGTCTAGGCTCTGGAGAGAGGAGTGGAGACAGAAAAGACACAGTGCCATTTTTGGAAATGGAGAAAAGCAGAACAAGCTGGGGACATCTGTATTATGGCCTCCCACTGTCTTGCAAGGCCTCCTGTGAAGAAGATCCCTTGTCCCTCAGAGCTGATGTTCTTTCTCTCTCTGATGGTGGCTAGATCAGAGAGCCTTCCCCCTCCATTAGTGAAGGCAATGAGGCCTGAGGTGTGGCTGGAAACTGAGCAACGCAGAAGGCAGCTAATACATCCAGGTGATTTCAGAGAAACATGGCTGTCTAAGAGAAGCTGATATATTAATCAGAAATGGGTAAGGAGCCATGGGTACTGGGTCTTCAGTGAAACAGCTATCTTACCTGTGGTGCTCTGGGTAGGGATTTTGGAGGTCGTGTCCCTTGGGAGGACAAGTCACAATTAGCTAATTGCCAGTGTGGTCTAGTAAACCCCAATTCACAGCCTTGTGGGGCTACCTCTGCTGTGTGCAGGGAGGTAAGCCATGCCCAGAGCTGCTTCTAGATGCAACAAGACTATCACAGCTCCTGTCTGGCTGGTGCAGGGCAAATCCTTCTCCTGGGGAGAAGGAACAGCACATGCCTCCACCTTCATGAGGTTGGGTCAGACCTGCTACAGGTCTGCAGCAGAGAGAAACACCAGCTTTACCCTCTCATGATACCTACCATCAAGAAAAAGGTGAATTTCCCCCATCTCTGTTCCCTTGTTCCTCAGTGACAAACAGGGCCACAGTTCAGCACAAGTGTATCTTTCGGGCCAATTTCCTACCTCCATCCTTCTTGGAGCAGTTTCCAGACTATTCTACCTTTCAGCATCTCTCCCACTGCCCTGCCAGTGGAAGCTGAGAGTGTGTGTGGCTGTATGTGCTGACAAAATTCAGCCACCTCAGCCCTGAGCAGTGATGCTGTTGCCACCTTTTGCCCACGTTGCAGCAAATGCACTGTGCATGCAGGAAGGCCTCAGGAGGTGAGAGGGCAGCACTGGAGCTGCCAGAACTGCCAGCCCAGAGGCTGGGTTATGGGCACAGGACTTGCTGCCTGGCTGAAGAATGTTTAAATGCCTGACTCTTCTCATAACTCAGAAAATTTGAGGTGGAGGAAGGTAAGCAATGGAATAAAAGCCAAAATAAATAGGTTAACAAAATACAGGCAAAGAAGCAATCATGGGTTTAGGGCTGAGGTGGTCGGCGTTCCAATATTCACAGGGGGAAGCTAATGTGCAACTGCTCCACCCTTCCAGTCCCCTCCCATCACATCCCATCCCTCAGCCCCACAGAGACCAGACTTTTCTGTTGCAGCTCAGACCTGCTCCCTACCCAGCAAGGGTGCTGAGAGACAGAAAGAGGCTCTTGGAGGCCAGTGCTGCAGCTGGGTCCACCCAGAACTTCACCACTCAGCGTGGTCCATGTCATTGGTCCCTTCCTTGCTCCATCTTCTTCAGGCTGGGGGACGAGAAGCACAGAGTGGTGGGGAAAGACCAAAGCAAACCACACTGGGGACAATCAAATACATGATAACCTGGAAGATGTGGATGGATGGAGACACTGAAGCACATGCAGTGTGAGGAAAGGTGCTCCAGCTGCCGGCATGTGGGAAGGCTGCTGCCCCATGGACGAGGCCAGTGTTACTGCATGGACTTGCAGCTAGAGCAGGGCAGCCTCAGCTAGTGGGAAAGCATGAGGAGACAAGGGGAGTACTGCAGGATATCATCCACTAAGCTGTGGGCTCTGCAGCAAAGAAGGTAACTGTTCCTGTAGAAATTTGTGCTTTAATATATTTTTGTTTGTTTGTTTAAAACAAGTTCCCACTTCCCTGAGGAAGCCCTGTCCAACATTCCTAAGGAAACATGGGCGTATTTTTTTCTTCCTTCATTTGCTCTTCACATTTCTTCATTCCAGTTTTTAGTGTTTCATTCTTTTTTTTCTCTGTGTTTCTTTCATTCCTCTCTCTTGTGCACGTGCTTTTTAAAAAAAGTTTTGTCTTTAAATTTCGTTCTAGGCAATATGACTTTCTCAAGGAGTGCTCCAGTTCTGAACCAGATCCCTTTGCATGGTCATGCCTGTCAGTCTTTGGTAACATATGGACACTTTGGTGTGCCAGTGAGGAGGGGAGGAAGAGGAGCAGAGGTGGCTGAGTAGGAAAGGAGCAGGAATGTCTTGGTCCGAAGACAGGAGCGCTCACTTGCCATCATCTGAGCAGCATGTAAAGGAAGAAAGTCAATGGGCCACAAAGCCAAGGGCTATGCAGGGCTGGGACACTGCTTCCTGGAAGAGCAACAGCTGCCAGCCAAGAAGGGAGAAAGAGAATTAGTGATGGGACAGATACAGGCCTCATCAAACAAGTTAGCACACATCCACTTCTTCTCCCACCCTGAAGCACAGAGATTCCCTGATCTTTTGGAAGATACTTTGAGCCTTTCCTGGATGTTCTCAAGGTTCTCCAAAACTAACTTTGGAAAAAGGTTGAATCTTAAGACATTTTTGCAATCCAATCCTCCTTTCTTCCCTAGAACTTTCAGCCTGAGTTAAACAAAAGACTCTCACTGTGTTATGGCTACATCCTAGGCTAAAGAGACCTTTAACTACGCCTAACATTTTGAAAATTTTAGTGTTCTGACTTTTGTTTCCCTCTTCATCTCTGGAGTTAAGAAAATTGCTAGAAATGGGTCTTACTCTGAAGGTTTTCTTGTTTCAAAAATAAATAAACCAAACTGAACCTTGCTCTCAAGTACCTGGTTTGCATACTCTGAACATCTGCTCTTTGGCCCACCTGAGGCATGTCATTGAGGGCACAGGTAGGACTAGGGCAGATGGCACACCAGTGATACCCACCCAGTGCCTATGTACTCTTTACACACACCTCAATGTGGCTTCAATCCATGGTGTACCCTAGTGAGAGTGGTCTCCATTACTGCAGTGCTGGCATGAGTTTGTGTGGGTGTACTGGAAAGAGGCTAGTGGGATTTAGCCTGGCTGTGCCTCTCTGCTCAGATGGCAATGGAAAGAAGCACAGCCCTCCCTTGTTCCACACCCCAAAGAGCAGATCTTTTTTTTTCTAGGAGCAGGAGTAACTTAACACTACAGAGGCCATTAAAGCCTTCAGAAGGTCCTTCCCTTTTCAAAGCTTCCATAACTAGAGTTTCCAGGAAATGAGGTATTGCGGAAGTCCTTAGCTTCTTGGGGATGACACTTCCTGGTTCTTCATTTGACTCTTGCTTACTCTTGACTGTACAGAACAAGTCCAAGAGTCTGACAGCCCCTCTGGTGACTTCTGCTGCTCGGGTCAACTACCCCATTGTGTCCCACCAACACGTCAGTGTGCTCTGAAATCAGCTGCGCATCCCTAGTATCCACATTTGTTAATGCACTCCTCCCAACTTGTTTGCCTCTGAGCAGACACAGTCTCACCCTTATTTGGTCCAATTGGCTTCCTTGGGCAGTCTCCCTTTTTCAGAGTGACATCATCGATGGCAATGTCCCCCTCGTAGCTTGTGCCCCGGACACCTTCAAAGATGATCTACAAGTAGAGCATGGGAAAGAGCCCAGCATGAGGCTGCAGGCATGGAGGGTCCTTCCTGCACTGCAGGGCTTTGCAGAGGTGAGCCAGGATACAGAGCAGATCTTATCAGGCCCCCAAGAGAATGATTTCCTTCCTGTTTCTCCAATATTCATAGGATCTGGAAAGCCATATCCTACTATTTATGGGACCAACCTCTTAGTGCTGAGTGTGCAGTAACAAATGAGCATTAGA
The DNA here is from genome assembly GCA_013399455.1 of Anthoscopus minutus. Classification (NCBI taxonomy): domain Eukaryota; kingdom Metazoa; phylum Chordata; class Aves; order Passeriformes; family Paridae; genus Anthoscopus; species Anthoscopus minutus. The sequence continues at coordinate 85,235 of VWYI01045433.1, forward strand.
GCTCTGCTTTATTAAGTGTCCTGCTCTAACAAGCCGACCAATACCCAACAGAACTTGCAAGAGTAACCACATTGTTATTTACTATTTTGAAGTATCCAAAAGCCCACTGGGCATTTTGCCACAGTGCCACAACTTAACCAGCCTGTACAGAGCACTCTCACAAACAACCCTACAACAGCAAAGGTAGCCTGTTGGGTAAAAACCTCAGCCATAAAATCAGCCCTCTGCCTGGGTACACATGAACAACTCAACGTGCAATGCAGAGTGCCCAGTTCATATTCACAAGTGCTCCTAGAGTCCTAAGCATGGGGCACAGCAGAGGTGGGCTTTGCAGCACATGCTAGAAGAAGCCTCTAGCACTCAGTCATTTACACCAAAAGGCCAGCGTCCTCCAGCTGCACAGCACCAAGGCACCTGTCCGTCACACAGACATAACCAAAAGGAGCTCTCTGACAAGCAATTTCCAGACCAGCAAGAATAAGAAAATTTATAGTGCCAAACTGATGCTTGCACATAAAAACCTCGAGGAGAAGTGGATTTGACTTCAGCACATCCATTAAGCTTTTGCCTTGCCCCAGTGACCCTGGGAGTTGAGAGCTCCCAGTGCCCTCCCTTGTATGCCACCAGTCCCTGTGCTACAGAGGAAGATGTCTGCCAGTAAATCTACATCCACAGCAAATGGATAGTGGCTCCTCGCCTGTGGGCTTGGCTTACCTGGAAGGGTCCAGGCGGGTTGATGGGCACGTGTGCTTGCTGCCACATGTTGCCCCGATTCCCACTGAGGGACCAGACCTGGGTGTCGATGGCTCGCTTGTTCCGCACACGAACCAGCAGGTTCAAGGAGCCTGTAAGAGAGAAACAGGCCTCTGGCATGCTGGCACAAGCAGCCAAACCTGCCCGCTGGCTGGCTCCTGGCACAGCTCTGGGCTCAGCCTCAAACCATGGCTGTAAGCCTGCAGAGCCCCAGCAGTCATCTCTGAAGGGAGCCAGCTTTCTCCTGTGTTCACAAATAAGTGCCACTGGCAATGTTTCATCCACCTGGCCTCTCCTAAGGAAGCATAGACCCAGACAAAGAGGGACAGAATGAGAAAGAGTGGTGTGCAGCATGGCTGGGGTGGCATGAGAAGGGGGGGTGGCAGAAATGTCAGGGACCTCCAGAGGCAACCCATCCAACCTTCTGCTTGAAGCTGTATCCTGCTCTACATGATGGCAGCATGGTTTTGCCTGGCCAAGTCTTGAACTTCCCTGAGGAAACCAAGTTTTCATATTGTCCAAAATGAACCTTCAGCACTCCCAGTTGTGGACACTGTTCCTTATAACTTAATTTAATACTATGAAAATATTTCGGTTCCATTATCTTTCAATTTGGCCTTGAAAGAATTGGGGGCCAATGGCCGATAGCAACCTTCTCTTTGCCAGACAGAGCAAGTCCAGCATACTTAACTTCTCTTCCTAAGGACTTCTGCTTCTGATGCCCTTCTGCTGGATTTCACCAACATTCCACTTGAAATAGGGAGCCCAGAACATGTATTTGCCTCCCCCTGTTCACCACTGACACCTGAAATATGCAATGCAGCTAACAGGGCTCTCCCTGCTCTGGCCCTGGCCATCAACTGTGGAAATACAACCAATGTCTCCATTCACCACTTGCCCTGGGAGAAGCCTTGGAGTGAGCAGCTGTTCGTTGAAGTTCCACACAGTCTGCTCCACACCACCTGGTACCATCCCAGCCCAATGTTTTCAGAGGTTCACAAAGATCCTGTGAATCAATGCAGACTTCAAGTTTTTTCAAATAAAGCAATTCCCAAAACGTTTTGTCTATCATTAAACCAAATCCAAAGTCAACAAATCTTAAAGCTTTTCCAGCTCTCACTTTGAAAACAGTGTCACAGCTTCCTACTGTCCACCCATACATGAAAAAACATTCAATCAGGGTTGATCTGAAACACTTTTTTTTTTCTCAGAATATCAATCAATCACAATTCTAGTCATGCTGTTGCTCATCAGTGTTTCTGGTCTGCATATACTTAAATATTACACCTGAGAGTACGGAGGAAATAGTAACCTTTACTTATCCATCTGTAGTTTGTCTGCACATGGGATGCCACCATTCCCACATGGGTATGCCCTCTGGAAAAGCAGCAGAAAGAGGTCAGGGGAAGAGACAGGGAAACAGACTTTCATGTATAACCTCCTTCCTACATGATCCCCCCAAATCCTTCATTCTTGGCACATCCACCACAGGAACACAGTGTGAAGGACAGGGACCTGGAAATACTCTCATGAAGAGAGTATTTTCCTGTCAGAAACTGAGAGATACATCACAGGGAGTTCAGAGCATAATAAAGATGATGAAATGTTTAGATTCTTAGTGAATGACTAGAAAAGGTTAAAAATGAAACATGTATATAATTTAGTGAAATGAGGATAGAAAACACATTATTGTCTGGAAATATTCAGAAGCATTGGCTGTAAGGCAAGCTAAGAAAATTAGATGAAGGCCTGACAGGACATAGACAGCATATCAAATCCCTTTCCCTGGTGGTACTCAGTTTGGGATGTACACCACAACCCAAGACAATGAGAAGAAAAGCTTGTTTCTCTCTCTCTTGAGACCAGCTGGTACTGCACAACTTTGGGGTATCCAAGCCAGTGAGACCTCCCTCCTGGAAACACAGTGCTACAGATACAAGAAGTTACTATAGGAGTCTCTGGCAAAACAAGCTTTGAGCTGCTGATTTCTTGGCATCTTTCCTACCCTCAGCAGCTTCCTATGAAGAAAAGTCTCTCTAAGGATACCTAGTCCTCATGGAACCCCTTGTCCAAACTGACAGCTCACACAGGAGCTACATAACCCCATAGATCAATGTCAACAGGAGTGTGTTCAGAGCAGCTAATTACAGACACCAAAGCCGGTGAGGTGAGGGATTGAGAGCAAATGAAGAACTAACATGAAGCTGCTAGCAAACAAGGATTAAAAACAACCATTGCCTATTCTATCCTCATTTGGGGACTTCTAGCTAGGATTTGCTGCACAATAGCCTGGCTGAGTAGCCAGCACTGGGACAAATCATGCAGCAAACAAACTTTGATGCCCTAGGAAAATAGCAAAGGTGAGATAGAAAAAAATCCAGAGAAACATCTGGAATGCAAATTAGCACCTCCAAAGCACTGGCTGTGAATGCCTGTCCTAAACCCAACCAAGCCTGAGCACATCCTGCTGGCTGACAGCTCCACGTCCTTGCAGCATCAAGTAAAATAACCTTTTGGTCCCCAAATTCCCTCATACATCAATACCAAATACAAGCAGGCATTCTTCAAACGGTTTACAATTGGAAAGGAAGCTCCCTTATCTACTCACAACATGCAGTGTTTCACTACTCCTGTCTACACATGGAAAACTGAAGGTCAAAACAGAGGAGCAGCATACCCACAGCTGTCTTAGAAATCAGTTAGAATTGTAAAGGGCAGCCAGATCTCACAGCCCTGCCTGCAATCCCTGCTATGTTACAAAGCTTCCCTGAGTCTGGAAAGGAACTACAATACCTCCATTTTCCAGTAACACTGTCACTGGGAATATACTTCCGAGAGGCACAGAACAGGCTCCCGGACTTGAAACCTCTATCCCATTTGAACTGAGTTCAAAGTGTTGCAGATGTTAAAGTTTGTGTGGCTCTTCTACTTCACTCCCTTCTACCATGTGTCAGTGTGCCACTAGTTGCCAGTCAAGTTAAGAGCACATAGCCTGTGATAGAGGTACCTGTAAATGAACCTCCACATCTGCACTCAAGGCAGAGCCATAAAATATTGCACACTTGGACTATAAGAATCTCCAAGTCATCCCCCTTTCCAGTGGTTACAAACTGAAGAAGAATCGATGTTGATGTGCTCTCCAACTCCTCATCAGTGGAGATGAGAAAGACCCATCTGGGACGGTTTCCTCTATCAGAGGAAAATCAAGAGTCCAAAGCACAGTCCAAAGCAAGCTGGACAGTTTTGTTACCTATTTCTCTCCTTGTTTCCCCTTCCCCATTCCCCTGCCTGGCATTTTCTAAGGGCACTTGCTGGTGAGGCACATAAAAAGGTAGACCATCTATCTGCTGCTGTATCTGTCCAGCTGACCAGAGACAGACGAACAAAAGAGAAATCACAGGACACCAGCAATCCTGTTGTTACCTCTTTCCATACAAAGCAATCTTTGCATTTGTCTTGTAATCCGTATTATTCCTTCTTCCCAATCAAAAGGGAGAATAAAAGCAAGTGATGAGTGATGAGGAATTAATTACAGGCAGAGCCAGCTGTAGCTTCTGCTGGCTGCCTTGAAGACCAGAGCTGGCATTTCAAAAGAGCAGCACTCACACAAAAGACCAGCTGGGCTGCCAGATAGAGTAACCCAAGGGATGCCTTTAAATGTTACCTTCTCACAATGAAAAAAGGTCTTCACTCAGTTTCCACAGGACGGGGACTTCACTGTCACGTTGAATTGCAGTGTAGCTCCAGAAGAGCTGGTGCAGGTAGCAGTGCGAGGGAGGCAGGGCCTGTACGGGCAGGACCATCAGCACAGTTGGTATGGGATGGCAGAGGAGGTGGAGATTTCCTCAAGAGTTCTAGTTAATGCAAGATGATGGGTTGGGGTAAAGGATAAGGAACAGCTCAATTTACATGGCTCAGATGGAAGGCAGGCAGCTGGAGTAGTCAGGAAGCAAAGGGAGGATGACACTATGCCCTGAGAGATGGGATGCCATGCCAAGGGCAGCAGAGCTCTGTGGGAAGGAAGGCAGGCTGCTGGGATCCACAGCCAGGAGCTGGCATGCAGTCTGGTCTCACTGCAACAGCCTGCTACACTCCTGAAAAATCCTTGCTCCAGTACAGGGCAATCTCAGGAGATCAGCTATTGATAAGAATTCCTGGCTGCAGCTCCAGTTTAGATTTGGCACCCAACTGGGAATTCAGGGCTGAAAGCCTTCATGGAAATTCCCATGGCATTTCCAATGCAAGCAAGACAGATTAAGATACGAAGCTGACTGATTGAAAGAGATATCCACTAGCTAGAAAGAGATTCATGGTGTGGAGAGGACTTAGACCTTGCACAGCTTAGCAGAGTCACATATAGACACAAAATGAGGGCTAAAACCAGTCCAGGGAGAAAAGAGTTCTTACATTTCTAACAGGGGCTCTGAGCACTTCTTTGAGTATTTAATGTTAATGCCACTGATCAGAAACGAAAAGCCCAAAGCTCAGAACAAGCAAATACCAGGAGCAAATGACAATCTCCAGAAAGAATCTATTGCTGTTTATAATCTCCACAACAAACACAGGTCTCTCTCCTTCTCTCATTTAAATGGATGTTAATGAATAGCAGTCAGCATCAAGCTAGTTACAGAGCTGGGGGGAACTTATTGCTCTGACAGCTAGAGAACAGAGGATGGAAAAATAATTGTAACACAGATAGAGATGCAGAAATAATACCAAGTGGTACTGACTCATAATTTCTAGGAATGTAAGTTGTCTTTGTGCCATGGTAGGATGTATTTACTCATTCTCAGTCTCTCAGGATGCTAACATGAGGAGCAATTAAAGCCTCTAGGCTGCTTTCCACTCCTGACTACAGAGAACTTTATTTCTACATGTCTTTAACTGTTCTCAGCTTGGTGTGCAGGGACCCCTCTGTCCAGTCATAGGGTCATTACACAGACCTGTTTCTGCAGCCACTGCTTCACTAACTTAGGAGGAGGGTTTAGAGAGCTCATCCTGGTCAGAATTTGGAAAGCACCATGATCTCACCTCTGCTCACAAGGCATCTGTATTGGGGCATGGAGAACATTCAGCTGCCAGCTGATTGCTGTGGGATAGTCAGTGCTCTGGTACAGTAGGGAGGCTACGGAGAAAGGAACCAGCAGAATCAAAGCCTCCCCACAGTGTTTCCCACTGTGCCTAGGACTTTCTGGGGATAGAAATAGCAATAAGTAAGTTTTGATTGGCAATGTCTCCCCTACAGTAAACCTGTGAAAATTACTTATCTATGGCTACAGGGAATTTTCTTTGGAGTTAACCGTGGATTTCAAAAACCCAAAGAAACAAACACGTTTTCACCTCTGACCTCCTAAACCATCATCAAATGAGGCTAGGCTTGAAGCAATATTCCCTGACATGGCAAAGCCAATTGCACAGATTGATCTATGATCTGTCACTATCTTATCTGACCAGTCTGGCATGTACAGGAATTTTGAGATGAAGGGAATGTACCAGCAGAGAAGCAACCACATTCTAAAAAGGCAAAATGGACATATGGCTGGATGGCTGAGCCCCTGGGGAGACACACTGGGCAGGGGGGACCTGGGCCCTGGAGACAGAGGAATAAGTGCAGTGGTATTGTCATGGCTGTCTTGTGATGGAGGAATAATGAGAGAAAGGCAGGCAAGCTACAGCTATAGCTCCTTCTCTCCAGCATAATCCTGCCTGTCTGTGTAAACAGAGAGCAGATGGTGATATGGCAGGAGCAGACTCACAATGGAGCTATGCTTGAGCTCTTTTGCTCATTTGATCCACCAGTCTAATTAGAGAAACTGTTAGCATAGAAAGATAAATGATACAAGACTTCCATCTTTGATACTGTGCTTATGGAACAAAATCCTGGCACCCCTTTTCATGGAAAATTCCCTCAGAGGTTGTTTGTGACCAATAACAGGCTTTCTATGTGTGGACAAGAGGATGTGGTTTAAAAAATTCAAAAGAGGGAGAAAAAAGATCTCCATGCTCCATAACGTTAAATTTATGCTTTCTCAGAAGAACAAAGGCCCATCTGATATGCAGCTAGAACAGAACAGAGGAAGAGCACAGGGAGGGTGACTCAGGGGTAAGTTCACAGCTGGTAAGTTCACCTGTTGGGGCCATGGCTGTGTAGAAGCTCAGTGCTGCTGGTGACTCCACTCCAGGCAGGGCCAGGAGAGACCCAGGTGCTGAGCAGGGATATAGATGCTCTCTCTTGTTTCTCTGTGCAGCTGCTGGCAAGCAGGATGGGAAGATGCCAATGGGGGCAGCTCCTTCCCTCTTTCCTGATGTAGCTGCTCGTCCCCTGAAGTTCTGAGTATTACCTTAGAGAGGAGAGGCCAGCTAGGGGGAAAATCATAGAACTGTTTACATTGGAAAAGACCTTTAATATCAAGTCCAATCATTAAAAATTGGAGTATGATAAACCTAGCAAGAAGGAGATCATGAGTAGGCAACTTTTCCCACCAATTTTGTAGACTGAAGAAGCAGAGTGAACCACAGTTCATCTGTGAGGTCTGTTTGCTCCTTCTTCACCCTCTGTTTCATGACATGCCCAGATGCCTTCAGGCAATTCTCTCTGTCTTCCCAGCTTTGATAACAAGATGTTTCATATTTGGCACCAGAGACAGCTGGGTCCCCTGCGGAATTCATGTGCTCAGCTCTCAGAATGAGAGCATGCACTGTACTCAGCACTCTCCGAAGAGCTGAAACAAAATTTGCTTCATAGACACTTCCAGGTTTAAAAGAGCACAACAGCCACACGGGGGACTCTGCCTGTCTCCCTGCTGTGGGCAGGCTTTGCAAAGACCTCAGCAAGAGAGCAGGAAACCTCCCAGAGCCCCCAAAATACAAAAGATGTGTGTGAAAGGGTTCCTGACAAAAACCCTGAAGACACAGATGTACTTATGCTGAGGAAAACTTTGCCTGTCTCTTCTCTATCCCTATTAACAATTTCCCTATTTCCCCATCATCACCCTGTTGGTGGTGTCTGTCCCAGGAGCCAAGCACAGCAGCTGCACAGCTGCAGGGCTTGGAGCAGATGGGCTCTTTTACTGCAATGCTGAAGCCAGTGAGACAGGAGGAAGGAGCAGCTGAGATCACATATTCTTCCTGCTGAACTGAAGACGCCACTCAAAAGCTGTCCTCTGGCTTCATCCTCTGCCTGACCCAGGGAGATGTGAGAGGATGAATGGTTCAGGCCTTGACAGTAATTTGCTGTAGGGAGGCTGTTTGTTAGAGCAGGCTGTGCTCCCAGCTTTGAGCTCTTTATAGCTGGGATGCATTATAGGATGCATTACAGCAAGAGACTTTTCCCACTTCATGCCTGCCTTCTGTGCACCACAAAACTTCAAGGTGACTAGCTGAGACAGTGAGACTCCAAACCTGCAACTGCAAACTCCTTCAAGTGTTGGGGTCCCTCTCATCCTTGCAGAGCTCTTTTTGGGAGAGGAAGTCACTCCTAGAAGTGACGGTGGTGTTGTTGAGCATTTCATTGATTTTCTGGGATGCTTTTCCATACATTACAAAATCATGTCTGGTTGAAGCTCAAGTACAGATAGAGATAGATACAAAAGTAGTGTATCATCCATAGTCTTTATGGCTCTATCACCATAGCCTTTATCCTGTCAGAGCACCCAGGGAGGTGTCTAGATGTGCACCTGGAATAACCAACAGGTTTTTTGAAATAATTAATGGTCTATGGAGACAAAAGAAGAGTGACAAGGGAGTTCTAATGAAGTAGCTAGATACACTGTGAGAGCTCCTGTTTCTTCTTAGGTGTCTGTTAAGTTTTGTATATATCAATTGATGCAACACCTGATGTCTCAGGAGATGATCAGGTTTCAGTGTACCCTTACAGCACCTCAACTTTGCACAAGGCTGCTGTCATTAAAGTCTGAATGGAAAGATGTTCTGCTGAATGAAGAGAGGAGGGATCACAGCAACTGTCCACCAGAGGAATAACTGTGTCTCCAATCAGGTGATCAAGAACAAAGAAAATCTGTAGGGTATCTACAAATAAATGGGTGCCAGCAATATGTGCTCCAACAGCCTTCCCAACAAAACAAGCAGCAGGAAAGTAGTCAGATGTTTAACTGATAAGACAGAAGATGATTTTTGAAGAAGGCAACACTTCAGTGCCTATATGCACTGGGAACTTGATTCAGTGACGCCCTTTTAGTGAGAGGCAAGAAAAGGCAAAGATCAGTGAACCTACATTCAAGGTACTAAACAGAATGCCTGCATCAACATGAAGACACAATATGTGTGGAATGAAAATGGCATGTAGCCAATGCACATCTGAACACCTTTCTCTTGTCTCCATGTATTCTTCTTTAGATGTTAAGCTCTTTTGCTTAGGGATGATCCAATCCTACATATTAAACATGCTGTTAAGTGCTCTTTGTAAGTAAACATCTAATGAAAGTATAGACACACAGTATTTACTGGGCTCCAGCAAAAGTAACTGAAGGGAATTCCCTGCCCTTGTTTATGCAGGAAGTTTGATTAGATGATGTATCAGTACCACTGGGTCTTAATAATCTTTAAATCTATGTCTCTAATCCCAAATTCACTGAATTCTTTAGAAAAACAATTTCTTCATCTGTCTTTAGTTCAGAGCCACTGTATTGAACTTACAGAGGTTGAATGACACTTTACAAATACGTAGTCTTCTTGCTAGTTATTTACAATCGTTGCTCATGATCATGGTATTTGACTAACCTCCCAAAAAACCCATGCAGATACTACTATAAGAGACGACAATCTATCCAAAGGGTCCATACCACAGCCCACAGGAAGGTTCTGGATCTCTTAATAAATCATTAGTCAAATACGTATTTATTGATGGCCAAGAACACATTAGAATAAGTGGAAAAGGAATGAGTATTAAAAAATTGAATAAATTTTTTCATTACAACCGTTCACTTAACTCGAACTTGTTTTCAGGAGCCTAGAGGGAAGTGAATCATACTTGTTAGGAAAATCAGCCTCCCCTCAGTTAATGCAGTGATGTAATCTCTACTGCATAGACTTATTGCACTGGAGATAATAACGGAATGGATCTAATGAATGACACATTTCTATATAAAGCAAACTTCATGTATCCAAAAGAATGCACCTACCTCCAGGGTGCTACCTGTATTACTGTACAGTGGCAGAGTACTGTGTTCATAAAGTTTGGGTAGGAATGACGGAGCTATGATGTTGAATCTTACAAAAATGATGCCTTTGTGGTTCAAGCTGCTTTTGCATTGACATAACTGGTACCTCTTAATCTGTGTGACCTGACAGCTCTGACTGATGTCACTTGTCAGAAACAAGTTGAAGCCACATGGCACTCACTGGCTCCTACATGTGATCATCCACCATGGCCTTTTAGACACACCTTTGTGTGTCTAAAAGATTGTCTGATCTGAGTTGAAGAAGCAATTCAGTTTGGCAGGCCTTCCAGACCTGTGATTCCTCCTCAGCAGGAGGGCATGAGTGGTGACATTGCCTGTGTAAGTGGCCTGCCCACAACACAGTTCCCTCTGTGAAACAGCCATAGCTTTCTTGAACTCAGATGTTGCGGCAAGTGATCTGATCAGGCCTCATTGTTTCCAGTGAACCTGAACCAAATTCCTTCTTAATCAGTCCCTAGCATTGTTCTTCATGGGATCTTAGAATAGAGTAGAAGAGAAAAAAAAAAAAGGGAAATGAAGGAAAAGTTGGAAAGGACCTACAACTACCTAACCACTTTGATCACCTCTCTAGGAAGCCCATTCCAGTGTCTGACTTCCCTTTCAGTAAAGAAATTTGATCCTCCCCTGATGCAGTTTTGAACCATTCCATTCATCTTGTCACTGGATACCATGGATTGGCACTTTTCTCCCCCTTTCCATCCTCAAGAAGCTGTAGAAAGCAATTTTAATTATAAAATTATAAATTTATTGGAAGCTTCCCATCCTGATTATACATAGACCAGTCTTAGCTGGGGTGGTCAAATAAGGTCTGTGTCAGCATGGGAACAATCACAACCTTAACTCTCCATCCAGTGGCTGAAATTTCCATGTCTCCTTCAGCAACCTTCATCCTGTGAGCTGACCATGAAGACATCTCTTGCTGTAGGGTGTGCATGAGCACCCAGCAGTGAGCAGGAGGCCATACAGTTCATAACCTGGCTACCACTGAGTTAGGAGGCATGAGAAAAAGGTGGCAGGGGACTGTGGTGGAACCAGTCTGTCAGGAGAACTGTCCTCTTAAAGCATCCCCCTCTCAGACAGCCCCTGAGAAGGGAGGAAGAGGAGTCTGAGCTAAAGCAAGGACTTGAGGATTTTCTCCCTGCTGACCTTGCGAATAGTTGCTAGCTGCCATGGCTAGTTTCCTCTCCTGAAGAATGCAAGCAATTCCTCAGAAACACAGAATCACAGAATATTCTGAGATGGAAGGAACCCACATGGATCATCAAGTCCAATTCCTAAGTGAATGGCCCACACGGGGATCAATGCCATGACAATGGCATCATTAGCACCGGGCTCCAACCAACTTAACCTCATTTGACATTTCTATGCCAGCTGCAAGTAAGACACCCATGTTCTTGAATGCCTGCTGGAAATGGGATTTCTTTTTTTCCACTCCCCCGGATTTCTGTGTTGGCACTGGCAGGATCATAGGACAGTGTGAATGCTTGCTGCAGAGGGGGCCAGAGGAAGAAAAACAGATGACCAAAAAACATCATAAGAGCAAGGATTGCCTCCAGGGAGCTCCCCTTCATCTGCTCTCTCATCAGCTGAGAGATATTCAACAGCATCCTGCCCCGCTAGTCACTGAATATTTTATATCATGGCTACAACCAGTGCATTTGTATTCTGTTTCTCTCTTTCGTCATATCTATTATAAACGAGTAGTGTCTGGGAACTCTCCCAGGAAAGATTTGCCTGGATGGCTACAGATATTTTATAGTCAAATTGTGAGAGTAAACCAGCTTTCAAGTTCTGTAGTGGGGGAAAAAAAGGTAATAAAAGGGTTATTAAAAAAATAAATAAATGTTGGGATTTTATATGGCTACTTTTTGTAATGACAGAGCTTTAGTTTGCTCCATCATGGAGCTGGAGCTGCTAGAAGAGGCTTGGGATGGGAGACACTCTCTTGCTGTCATTGTCTGCTGCCAGGAGCAATCTTGCTGGCACCTGGCTTGGCAGGACTGTGCTGGCACTATGTGAGCCAGGGGTTGTGGCCATAACTGCAGGCATCAGGGATAGCCAGGTCTATGGGAAGCAAGGCATGGCTCAGGATTGCAGCAACTCCACCTTTATCTTCACGTTGTTGCATATGTGACATGGATTGGAGGATAGGGTCTGTCTCCTCATTTCATTCCTATTGAGTCCTACAGCCTCCTCTAACACAGGCCTAAAAAAGAAGAGCTGGAAAACTTGTTTTGCCTTAAGAACTGTGAGAGGACTTCAGCCAATAAGGGCATCAAGCCTGGCATCAAGGTACTGAGTTTTATTACATAGGCAGATATATAGTGGGTTTGCTGGACCAAGTAATGTATTCCAAGAGGAAAAGAACTTTTTTCTCATTTCATTCTCTTTCAATCTCTGTCTATGTCTAATCAGTCTGATTTTAAAATTTGGTCTCAGCTCAGTAGCACCTACCTTGGAACTCGTATAGTACTAAAGAGTCTATCCACCTCACAGAAATTTATCAGCCCCTCTGTACAACAAGAGGAAAAACAGGGATCAGGCAGGGGCAACAACACTGGGTATGAAGGGAAAAATCAACAGATATAAAAGGTGTCTGAAGATGAGGAACAGAAAATGGGTTTCTTAGGTGTCAGGAGAGAGGTCACCATCACTTTTGGATAATTTGTGGGTAGAGCAAATCAGTAAAGAGTTAAAATGCTAAAAGCAAAATAACCACCTCTAATTGATTCTCTGGCATGTCCAGCCCACCCCATCTCCAGACAGACCACCACAAGAAAACTGTTAAACCAAGCTCTCTTCCAAAATCAAGCAAATGTTGTTGAGCTTTTACTTTACATGTGAATTTAACTTGGGAATATGACACCAGAAAAAAAGCAAGAGAGGCCTTGTCTCTCCACATCTTTTTTTCCAGTCTCCCACCAGTCTAGGCCACTCTTCATCAAAGAATGAGAGCCCTTTCCAAGCCTCCAGGAGAAGATGAGCAGGAATTAGGCACCAGAGCTGACTTATCATAAGGACCAGCTGCAGAGAACTTATCATAAGGACCAGCTGCAGAGAACACATGAGTTTGCCAGACAGCATTAGCAGCTGGTCTCTGTCAGCTAAGCAGGACCAGGAGGTCCAGGAACATCTGGTGTGAGCCAACACTGCCACTTCTCTGCCTGAGCAACCTGCCACCACCAGCATGACTATAGCATGGAGAAGTCTGTCTCCAGGGGGAATAGCCCAATTCCAAGTGCAGAGAGCAGACATGAACCCTCAAAACACAGACACAGATGGAGACCTGCTCAGTGAACTGCAGCCCAGCTCCTAGTTCCCATGGTTCCAGGTTTTCAGCCTTGCCCAGATTTTGCAGTTTAACCTCTCATCCGTGCCACATGTGCACAGAGATGTGGCCAGACTCAGGAGCATGTTCCCTCCCAATGACATCTACAGTACTGAGCAGAGAGCAGTTAATTAACCCCACTCATTGAAGGGTGGACACATTCCTGCCGGGGCCCTGATTTTTCAGTCAGGCTCTAGTCCAGCAGATGATTAATAACCCTGTGTTCTGTGGGAAGAGTGCATCTATTATTCAAATTAATGAAATTATAATCAAGAGGTGACGAATTAGCAGTTGCTCCTTGACTGGATATGGAAACTCATTAGTGTGCCACGTATTTCTGTGGAGCTCACTGCACTCAAGGCTTTACAGCAACAAGAGGGAACCAGGCAGAGCAGGCAGCCCCTTGGCACAACTGGGGCATCCTGTGCACCCCAATGTAGCTGTGGCTACCCCAGAGCTTCCTGGTTCACAAAGCCTGTTCACCCTCTTCTCCTATCCAATGAACAGACTGTAAGGTGCTGTCCCAAGGATGGGTTGTGACAGCCTCACAACCCTGACACTAATGGGCTACGGGAAAAGTATCTGAGTGCAGCAGCCCACCCTGCTGCTTGGAATACTGGAGTAGGACTCCCACCCTCTGGAACTACTGGTTGCAGGCACAGCTGCTGGAGCAAGAGGCCGGAGATCTTCCTCAAGAGCTCACATAAGACTGAGTTTCCCCTTCCCCGGAGTGTACTCACCAATGTGCTTCCCATACATGTGGTAGTAAAAGGAGACACAGTAATATTTGGAAGAGATATTGTAGAGGGGGCTGATGAGCCGGGCTTTGTCTCCTGTCACCCGGGGCCGGGACGCCTCGATGAACATGTAATAACCTGCAGAATGAGAGGGAAAGGTAGGCAAAGGCAGCATGCACTGCGTCTCCCTTCCTCCAAAAGATGGGATGCCAGTGTGGCTGGGAGACCACTCCTCCTCTGGGAGACATGGCCTTCTCTGCCCAACTGCTCTGCACCCACTGTGATCCTGGCCAGAGACACTTGCAGGGTATCTGCAGTCCCTCCCCTGCCTTGGCAGTATTTAGGGAAGTGCAAGAGAGACAAGCATCTGCAGACCTACTGTGAGTACACTTAGCAGTTGAACCCCTGAACATGCACATCTGTCTGGGTGCACAAAGAGCCACAGACCTGACTGCACTATGCAAGAACACCAGAAAGAAACTAATTCGTTTCAGACTAATTTCTCTGCCTCAGGTAAAGGGAGAGAGGATTTGGTATATGTAGCCTGAACAATATTGTTGTCTAAACAGAACAATACCAAAGCAGTTGTTAACAGCCCAGGGAGGAAAAGATTAGCTATTTAATTTGTTAGTATCATTTTCAATGCTCATTCAGGTTGGTGTACTGAACACTAATGGGAAAAACCATTTCCTTAGCGGGCCATTGGATGTTTGCCATTTTTTTCTGAGTTCAAAGGTATGTGTTCGCATACAAATTTACTTTTCTTATTACAGAAAGAGGGATGTAGTATCCAGCTAATGTGAGAGTATGTACTCCACACACAGCTAAGGTGAGCAATTCATAACACCAGTCTCCTCCAGCTATAGGTTAGGCTTGCTCCTGCCCCACAGGCAGCTCCCGTCTGGTCTCTCATGCTTCTGTGCTTGGTACTAAGGAGATCTGTTTGCATCCCTGAGAACTTTTTTGAGGAAACAGCTCACTAAAACATACAGGGCCATTTCTAGGCATTAGAGATGTTCTCCTACTTGTCTATCCATTTTTTTTCTTCAAAACAAGCATCAAACAGTGCAAGAGCATTAGGTATCAGGCAATTAGCTGTCAACAAGAACTAATGCTCACACTATTCCCTTCAACAAAGTTGTGGGTGTTTTAATTGTGTGTTTAATTCCAATCAGTAACATGCAAATTAGCTGCTTGCTCCCTGCACCCCATGTTTAGTAGAAAGCAGATCAGCCCTCCATCAGCTCCCAGAGCTGTAAGATTCCTTACAAGAGATGGTGTGCATCTCCCCTCCCCTGCCAAGCCAAAAGAAACCCAGACTTGTGCTTACCCTCTGGTGTTCCGCTGATGTCTGTGGGGGGCCCTGTGTTGACGGTGCGCTTGGGGTTCTGGGTCAGGGCGTTCTGCCGGGTCCAGTCAAAGTTGTCCATCTTGTCCTGCATGAAACCGCAGATCTTCTCATCCTCAAAGCGGCAGGTGTTATCTGTGGGGATGGGAAGGGGCTGCTCAGCTGCTGGTTTTCCAACACCTTCCCCAAGCTGCCTGGGTGCTCACAGCAGTGCTGTGTCACCACTGAGCCTCTGTGTCAAGCCAGGGACAGATGGGCAGCCTCTGACCTCAGGAGGAGGCTGAAAAGGAAGGCATCATAGAAATCACAGAATGGGTTGAGTTGGAAGCAGTCCATTCAGTTCCAAACCCATTGCCACAGTCAGGGATGCCATTCACTAGATCAGGTTACCCAGAGCCCCATCCAACCTGACCTTGAACTTCCACAGATAGAGCACCCATGACATCTCTGAGCAGCCTGCCCCACTGCCTCACCATTCTGAGAGTAAGGAATTTACTCTTAAAATCTAATATAAATGTCCTCTCTTCTATTTAAAAATGTACCCCTTTTTCCTATCACTACCCATAATACATCAGTGATTAGTGTTACTACAGAAGTGTTAATCCAGGCTGATAGTTGTGATGGTATGACAAAATGGAATAAAGCTATTATGGCTAAAGAGAAAGAAATTCTCGGAGAGATCTGAAGGGGCAAATGTAGAAGAGGATAAAAACATCACTGAAGGCAAACTGGCTACAAGGGCTTTTATATCAGAACAACTTGATGGTAGAATAATTTCCCTAGGAGAGAGGAAAAAGTAGCAGCAGATGGCCCCCCTTCAGGCTATATATTTAACTGAACTATGACACACATGAAAAAAAAATCAGCTGCAAAGAAGAGGTCAGCTCAGCACGACAACATGTCAATTAGCCAGAGTACATCTAATTTACACCAGCTAAAAGGCACATTTGATTTTGTAGCTTATGCTGGTTCCTCTAACAAAATAAAACACACAGGTAAAATATTTTTATGTAGGCTCAACCACATGTGCAATAGGACTCACTTTTATTACTGCCACAAGACAGTTATACCCTACAGCAATATTTTAAGACAGACGAAAAATCTTGTGCATAGATATAACCCAATATGGACTCGCAGAGATTGAAATGAATTGGACATGACCAAGCTGGAGATTGTAACCTTTGTGCTAAAAATATAGTTTTGAGTCACAAAAGCAAAGATCAAGAATCAGTTTTACACTGCTGACACAAGAGGAGAGGGATGGATAAAACAGGCAAAAAAGAAAGAGAAAACAGGTCCAAGAACCAATGTGAGAACTGATTTGTGAGCTGGAAGTGGGATCTTGGACCTTGTGAGTGATGTAAATACAGCAAGCACAGATATCTTCAATTGATTCTTTTAAGTAAGAGCAAGGAATTGTGCTATGAAACTTAAAGACAAAGCCATGAAAGAAAAAGGGAAGTTCCGCGAAGGGAAGTTCCAGGAAGTACCGGGAAGGGAAGTTCTGGGAAGTTCCGGGAAGGGAAGGGAAGTTCCGGGAAGTTCCAGGAAGGGAAGTTCCGGGAAGGGAAGGGAAGGGAAGGGAAGGGAAGTTCCAGGAAGGGAATGGAAGGGAAGTTCCAGGAAGGGAAAGGAAGGGAAGTTCCAGGAAGGGAAAGGAAGGGAAGTTCCAGGAAGGGAAGTTCTGGAAAGGAAAGGAAAGGAAAGGAAAGGAAAGGAAAGGAAAGGAAAGGAAAGGAAAGGAAAGGAAAGGAAAGGAAAGGAAAGGAAATACGCAAAGGATAACAAGGGTCTTGACAAGGGCTTGGAATGCGCTAGGAACCTCATTCATGGTGCAAGACTCAACTTTTTGGGGTTTACCTCCCACTATTATTTATCATGTCTAGATGAACAGAAGCCCAAATGCCTCCTAGGGCTCCTGCATTCTTGTATCTTCAGCGAAGACGTGCCCTGGTTCATGGGCAGGAGGCTTCTTCTCCTAGCATGTGTGACTCCAGCAGGACATGTAGGACAGAGCAGGGTCCTCACCTATGGGCTAGGTGGCAAGGATGGGACACACAAGGGAAGTTTTCTGTGCTGTCAGGGCCAAAAGCTCCAGATGCAGTACAAATGTAGTAATGGTAGGAGTTTCATACACCTACCACAGACAAAAAAATCAATCTTGTACCAGAGAAGAGACTACCCATTAAATGAATAGAATCTTGACTCTGAGATGCTGCACCTTCTGGTGGCTACCCTACCTTCTGATGGCTAGCATCCTCCCCATTCCCTCCCGTTTAGAAATGAAAACAATGGTAATCCCAACGGACATCAAAGGTGTGCACACCCTTTTGGTAGTCCTCCTTCTTGCCTATCTCTTTCCAGCATCCTATCAAAGCAGTAAGAAAAGAGGATGCAGCTTCCTGCAGTAACCTGCAAAAATGTCCTTGCCAGCATAAGTTGGACAATGTTTGGCGAGCCAAGGGCCTGGTGCACACACCAGGGCAGCTGGATTTTCAGTAAACTCAATGGGAAACACTGCATGCCCACTCCTTTGGGCTGAGCACAGCTATAGGGAGCTTTTCTGGGCTGGCCACTTTGCTGCTGATTAATCCTGGCTAAGTCCTTTCTACTCAATCTGCTCATTTCTAATTAGCATCCAAATTCAAATTAGCCACTGCTCTGCAGTGCCTAACACAGGCACCCAAATGGCATCTGGACCTGAAGGAGAAGGGAGCAGAGGACAGGACAGATACTTGCAGGGTCTGAGACACGGTAACTGTGTGGGATTGGGGGCCTATTTCATCTCCAGAACAAAGATGAAAGGACAAGAGTCAGAAGACAGCTCCTAAGGGTCCTTCCTTAGCTCTTTTGGCTGAGAGAAGGGAGTTCATGGCTATACCAGATCCCCAGTGGTCCTCAAAGGAGAGGCTGGAGCCCACAAGCTTGCTGATGTTGCTAGGTGGTGTAATATCCCTGATTTCTCTCCAATGGACCAAAAACATCTGCATGACTCCAGCTCATGGGTTGCCAACTGCAGTTAAAAAAGACACATTTTCTCTTAGAGTGGCATTATCTTACAGGATCCACAAGGTCTCTCCTTTTGCAAAAGCACCAGGGTAGTTTGCATCTCTGACCCATGCACATGGACTTTCAAAGAAAGATGGCATCTTTCTCCAACACAGAATTACCTTAAAAGGGTAGAAAGCCTTAAAAGGGTAGAAAGCAGAGTTCGAAGCTGTAACACAGTGGTCAGCCAGGAAACTGATTGAGAGGGAACAAACGACAAATGAGGAAGCACAGAAATCAAAGAAAAGGCAGATTAAGGAGAAAGCATCAAGCTCAGGTGGAGATCAGAGAGAGTTGTGCAAGACAAGAGGACCTAAAGATGGCATTCTCAACTTAGCACCAAGGCCTGGTTGTGCTAGGCTGGTGGACTACTGTGCCTCATTTGTAAGAAGCCACACATATGGGATGAGACTGCTCAGAGAAGTTGACTCAAAAGCCTACAGAGAGCTCTTTTACCTTTCAGATAGGGCCCTGAGTGCATTTTCTCTTCTCACTCAAAGCAGCTCCTTCCAATGCTTCTAGCAGAGCACATAAAATAAAGAAGGGTCCCATGCATCACAGATCAGGCAATGCTGTTGCTTAATCAACAATATGATCCATCTCATGTGCAACATCACTTGCTGTGAGGAGTTTGAACCTCCAGCACATCGCCTCTGCTTAGCTTGGGAGCTCAAGGCACTTTGCAACAACTAATGAACAAGGCTTCTTAATTTCTCTGTAGCATAGCAATGACTCTTCCTATATATCTTCTGCATTACATGTGGGAAAATAGATGAACAAAATATAGAGAGACACATTTAAGGTCACAGCAGGCAGTGCCTAAGCTGGAAAGAGAACCCAAGTGCTCCGACTGCTGGTCCTTTGGTACAAAACAAGCCACAGGAAAGCAAAGCTCTGCAGTTTCTCTGAGCTAGAAGTGGAGGTGCCATGAATATCTAGGAAGTGTTCAGTGTGGTTTGGGACACTGCCAGCATGCCACCTCTGGATGGTTATCAACAAGATTCACCAGGACAAACCACGCAGATCCAGCCAAGAAGAAAACCTTTAAATCACCTGCTGTACCTCAGAGTGGTGAGGTGATTTTAACTTTTGACCACACCTGTGCGATGCAAACCTTCTTAAAGACTTTCACCATTTGCCAGGGATCCTGGCTCATCATCAAGGTGTAAAGGAAGCTTCCTGATTAAAATTTAAGCTGTGGATTTAAATACTGAACACAAAAGTTTTTCTCTGGATTGTTACAGGTAAGGTGGAGGTGGCAGGGGAACTGGCTCCTCAAAAGCTGGATGTAGTGCTGTCTTCAGATTATCTTGGCAGGCTTTGCAGTGGTGGCAGGTCAGAGTGCAGAGACATCTGCTCTCAGTTACAGACATCTCCATGCATTCCCAGGGGAGGACCCTCTACTGCAGCTATTAGCATTTCTTGTTGCTTTGCCTTCTTGAGAAACATAATGGAGGTTTTCCTTTGAAGTCCTTAGGGGAAAGCCACTCTTGGTTCTGAAATTCTGGCTGCCAGATGAATGAAAAAAAAAAATCCTATTCTAGCTGCAGAGAACGGGTGAATAGCAGATGAGGTGCACTCAAATAGAATTGCTTTCATAATTTAGCTGTGGTGTGACAACTGACAATGCTCCAATGCTCCAAGCCCCAGCTCTGTTGCAGACCTGCTGTGTGACCCACAGGCTATCATTTTTTGGACATCAGTTTCCCCATCGAGAAAATGAAGATAATTAGAACTGCACAGATACCTCAAAGTACGTCATGATCTAAGAAAGAATATTTGACAGTCTTATTGCAATTTTCTAGGGATTTTATAACCAGTAATGGAAGAAAGCTTCCCAATGCTGTAACTGGTTAAACCATCCTATTTGCCATCAGGATACAAGGAAATGTTACTTTTTTTAACCTTTGCATTACAAAACATTCTTGAAGAATGGGCACAAACTTGAGTTTTGCTTACAACTCTAAACACAGGTTGACATCTCATTCCCACAGGTTCTTTCCTGAACAAACTTGGATTCCACTGAGCATTATCAGAGACTAGACACACCAGCAATATATGGTAAACAGCAAGCCAGGCTAATCTACAACAACCACAGATCACCACCCACTGTATTTGTCCATGGTCCCAAAATCATGGTTTTAGCACCACACACAGCCAGACTGCAGGTATGTAAGAAACAGTGTTTCTTCTCTGAAAGGGCAAGACAGAGTTGGTCAACCAAAAATTAAACCAGCTATCCCCTATATTTCTTAATGACCTCATCACCAAGGTTACAAGGTTACATCTGACAAAACAAGGTAAAACAAAATACCCATGGATGAGGGGCTGGAATGGCTTTTGGGGCAGCACTCCAGAATTTAGTTTAGAAAGCAAAAGTTATAGCCAGATAAAATTGCAGAGGAGGTAAGGACAGAGCAGATTCCCCAGTACTCAAATTTGGTCATGACATAAAAAACAATCAGCTATTCTAAGAGAACTTTAAGGTAAAATGTTAAAATTAGGATAATTCTTAGGCATTTTTAAAAATACAAATTCTGTTTTTTAAAACCAGATGAACTGATTTTTAAGAGTCAGTCTAATTGGTAACCTTTAAATATTTGAAATTCCCAATGTCTTTTGTTCACGTCCTCTGCTCTTCCTTTATAACCCAATACCTGGCTCTGTAACCATGCCACATGCATGCCCGCCCCAATGTTATTAACATCTTATTAGGCTGAGAGAGAAAATTGTAATTGTATTAAGTGACTCTCGAGAGTTTGTAAATTAATCACCATTGTGCATGCCCTTGGATCAGGCTGCCAGAGGCATTAATCATCTAATCTTTGCCTTTCACTCCAGGGCTTTCAATGTTTGCTCCCAGAACCTAGCTCAGCAGCCTAGTGTGAACTTTTCCGTAGGGGTGGTGGTAGCAGGGGAAGTATCAAAAGTGGTAGCAGGAGGAATTTCCATGTTTTTGGGATGAGAGTTGGGGAACTCAGCTGTGGTCCAAAGAAAGAGCTAAAAGCCTTTGGCTCAATATTTCACAGGCAGCAGGTCTGAAAGGAGAAAGGGCGTATCTGAAAGCAAATAGGGTAGGTCTGATTTCAGGTAGTCAGTCTCAAGGTGTGAACTCACAGTCAAGGCCCTCACAACTGGCCCAGAGGTCTCAATATCCACCAGAGGCTGGGCAATTTATATCAAGGGGAAATCATAAGTGTTGGGTTTACTGCATGAAAAACACAAGTGGTTGAGTTATTTTCCACCATAGGCAAATTTCCTGCAGTTTTTCTGGTCTCAAGCAAGCTACCAAAGCTACTCCAGGCAGGCAGTCTGAAGGCTAGGTTTACAATGACCCCAAGAGATTGACACAATTAGGACTGAAGTTGCTCTGGGGTTACAAGTGATTTATGCAGTGTAAAAGCAAGTGGCAAAAGGCCAGATTTTGTCACTTCTACCTGAGGGCTTGCCTCCTCCAGCAAGTATTGAGAGACACATTCTAGAGTAGGTCCTTGGCAATACACTCCATGTTTCCCAGTGAATTTTCTATGGAGAATATTTAAAGTAGATCAGGAATTGAGGAAAAGAAAGCAAACAGAATCAGGAATTAGAGCCACAAAATCCCTCTGACTCTGTAAGAAGCTTCTAATCCCAGGCAGAGTATGGTTCATCAAACCATTCTCAAGACCGTGAACGTGCAAGAATTAACACCTTGTGGCTGCCTTAACAATATAGCTCCCTATCCTAATTCGGCCATCACCTAATCCTGGCTTCTCCTCCCATTGCTATCCTGAAGTGCAGCAATAGCACTTACCTACATACAGAGTAATACATTAAAACACTGAATACTGACTCAGCAGCTAAAAGCAGGGAGAAACAGCCCCATGCTCTCCATGGAGCACTAACACGTAGTCTGCCCATCTCTGCCCAAGAGCTTTGCCTGGCCTTACATCCTACAATCAAAATGAAAGGACCTTGCTGCATCCCCTGGAGAGCATTTCCCCACTACTTACAGCAAGCTAGAATTCCTCTTTTATGCTCAATGGGCACTATCATGTTGGTGTCAAAGAACATGGTTCTTAGACATTGTGTATTCTGCTCTCAAAATCAATGGAAACTCTGGATGCTCGATACAGACAGGCCTGCATCTTGCCAAGAATAACCAGAAGGTTAATAAGCAAGTTAACAGTGGTGACACTGAAGGGGAATAAGAAGGGGACTGTGCTCAAAGCGTTTGCAAGAAGAGATAGATCTGAGCTGGAGACTGCTTCATACAAGCCTGTAGAGATAGTGGTATCATTCCTAGTCACAAGAGGATGGGGACTATACCTAAACCCAGATATTTTGGGGAATGCTAAGTAACCTGCTTACTGGTAGTAGATTGTTCATGCTGAGGCTTGGGAGTAGGTGCTCAAGATCACAGTCTGCCCTGACACAAAGATATCAGGTGTGAGTGAGAGGCATATCCCTGGCATAAATCTCCTGGCAATAACCCATGGTCCAACAAATGGCAATATTTACTGGAAGCTTTAGTGTATGCAATTTTATCCTCTTCTGGGGAAAGAAGATTTGACAAAGTCAGCTGTGTATTCCAGCTGCTTGTCTTGCCTGATCCGCTGGAGCACTGGACTAAAGTATATTACATTCAAAGCATTAACACAAAGGTCTTTTTACTTACCTGTTGGATTGGGATAGCTGATTGCTGGAAAAAGAAACAGAAAAACAAGTCAAAACAAAAGCACAAATCATAGTCAAAGTCTGAAAATAAAACAAACACATCAAGAAAGGTCATAAATGCATGAGTCTCCTGGCAGCATCCCTTTGAGAAAGCAGTGCTTGGAGCCTGTTTTGGTGATGGAAAAAGATGCTGACACTCTGATACAAGCAGTGAGAGACCTTAAGAAAACCCCATCTAAGGGGTGATCCTAGGATCATAGGGAAACCTTTCTGGCAACCCAGGTAGTTTCCTTCAGGAAACAGTGGACACAGTGGAATAGCACCCACTTAGAGGGACATCAAAGCAGTTTGATGCTCCGTGGAAGACTGACATGACAGGTATGCTGGGGACATGGGATATGCTGTGAGTCCATGGGACAAGAGGGTTGTGTGAAATCAAGCAAACATTACAGGAGAAATATCAGTACTTTCAGCTGAAATAGAGGGTCCAAACCTCTGTTGAAGAGTAAAGGAATAGAGAGAGCCGTGAGGATGATGGGGAGAGAAGTATGGCCAATGTATACCAGTGAGTTAATCTGGGATTCAAGATACAGGACAAGGCACTGGACAGAGCAACAGCTTTATGAGTGACTAGTTAGGAAAGGAATAATGCATTCATCTCTGGAAATAACTGAAGTCTCCCAAAACCCTCTTACTTTTTTGGGTGTGCAGCTAAAACACAGCGTCCTTGTACAGTAAGCCACTGTACCACAGGGATTTGCAGCATGGCTTGACTGAAGTTTTGGGAATCTCCTGCCCACAGAGTGCAGAGTGTGAGTCAGAGCTGCTGAGTGACAGATGAGTGGAGGCTGACCTTCAGAGGTCTCTAGTGCTCTGCATTGATGGCAGCATCCAAAATACAGTCAAATGAGATCACGCTGTGCCATCAGAACTCCTCAGAGGACAGAGATCCACCCAAGAGTCCAGAGAAGATCACCTCTCTGCATGCCCACATCCCCAGCCCTAAGGCTCGGACTATCTCTTGTAGGCAGGACCGAGGAGGAGACACCTACGTTCCATGTACCGGATGATGCGGGCAGCCATGTCTCCAGCCCCAAAGCTGGTGATGGGCGTCAGGCGAACTTCATAGCTCTGAGGCACTTTCAGGTTGGGCAAGATGTGCTCCAGCAACAGGCCTTTCTCCATTTTCTTCACAGGAATGAAGGTCTGGATGGCGTTTCTCTGAGACAGCTGCATAGAAAAAGAACTTAAAGTGTTATGAAAATCCTGAAACTGGAAATCTGAGCAATTGTATCCATCATCTAACACCCTACTCCTCCTCTTTCTATACAGATGTACACCTGGTTGCTCCATAAGATCATGCAGTATTAGGCTGAGAATTTCCATCCCTGGTACAGAACAGTGATAACGTGCCTGAGCTCTCCCTTAAGGGAGGCCTTGGTGTCCTCCATGGGAGGGTCTGTAGGGACAATTTGAACTACAGGTCAGAAGCAATGGTTTCAGGAGGGCGAAAATGAACCCAATTCACCTCTGTTAGAGCACCCAAGTCCTCTGCAAATAGCATGGCATTGCACCAAGATACCCTTCAGTTCACAATCACTGCTGCAGAATTAATTCATTTTCTGCCTGGGCCATGTGGTACTTCATTTGGTATCTCAGTGGGAGCAGTGTATTACCAAATTTCCTCAGAAACCTTCCATAGAGTCCATCCTTGGATTGCCTCTGCAGACTGAAGCAAGGTGTCTAGATCAAGTTGATGTTTCTCTGGGGTCACTCAGAGGCTCCCTCTTCCTCTGATTCGCTTTGGAAGGGGCTAAATTATGCTAGCTGAACCATACCAGCTAAACATTATTCAGTCTGCTAAGTCAGAAGGGAAGTTTCAAGAAAACTATGAAGAAAATATCGTTATCAAAATCATCACCACCAAAAATGATGAATTACATGTTAGTGAAACTTCCCTGCCATGGTCATGCTTGCTTCACTGGGAAAGAACAAGAACAAGGATTGCATTGTGAAGATACAATTTCCTGCCTGTCGCTGTGCAGTGCCTGGATCCTTGTGGCAAGGTGTGTTACTGGGGATGCTAGTGCTGGTAAAAAACACCTTTGGCAGGACTTTCCATAGTCCAGTGTTCACTAAGCTTTCCCTTGCCTCTGATTTATCCTCTAGGCTGAAGTTTTCATTGCAAAGGCAGTTCTCCTGACAGGCAGTCTCAGTGTTCGTCATTAACTCTGAAGTTGCAGGATTACTGGAACTGGGATGCACGGAGGAAAGTTTACACCAAATCTGTCCATACAGACAGTGTGGGTCAAGAAGATGAAGTGAGGGCATAGCAGAAGAGAAGGTCACTATAAAAGCAGGGCAGGGGGAAATGTTGATGTGGTCCTTAGTAAAAACAAGTACAAGCAATCCCCCTTCTGACTGTCGCCAGCTCTCACGTACGTAACTTTAAGTTTAAACTCAGTAGCAATTGCTGCTGCTGTAGAGGTTTCTGTGCCAAAGCCTCAATCCATTTCCAACACAGCCAGGCACCCTCCTTTATCTTCCCACAGTTTGGACTGCTCCCAAGTGAAGGGGCAGGGACTGGTCCCTGGAAACCTGTGGTTGCATGTGGTTCTCATAATGAAAAACAATTTTGTACCTGCGTTACAGATTGTACCTAAAAATCAGGGTGTAAGTGGCTTGAGGAACTGCTGCACTCTCTTCCTCCTCTCCTGACAAGATGGAGCAGAGAGCTAGGATCTCTTCTGGTGCCTTCCCCCAGCCTGGTGCTATCCTACAAGGTACCTGGGAGCAGTCCTAGTGGGCAGGACCAGGGCAGTGGTCCCCAGAGGCACGAGGATGCTGCCAGGATCTGTTCATATCAACAACACCCTATCTGCACACATGCCAGCTGGCTTCCAACCCAGCTGGCATTCCTACTGCTCAGCCCTCCCATCTATCAGGCCTCCATGCCATCGCTCTGGCCAAGCAGTGGCAGAGCTGGCTCTCAGGAGCAGGGACTTAAGCTGAGTTCATTAGCACTGGACCCCCAATTATCTGGGAGAAGAGGAGCAGTCAGAAGCCAAAAGCAGAAGGCAGGAGTGGTACAGCTCCTGGCATGGAACTTTTTGGGGAGCAGAGTGTGACTGGGAGGGCTGGCAGCAGCTCCTCCCCACAGGCTGCCATTTGCTGGAGTGTTGGGAAGGCAGCCAGCAAATAGGAGGAGGTCAGGAGCCATTTCCCTTGTCTAGACATAACCTTTAGAAGAGAAACAAAATGGAGAGTCAGAAAGAAGCTTGAGGGTGAAATTCAGACAGTGCAAATTCCACCTCAGCTGGGAGTTAAGTGGAATTTGGGTATCTGAAGCCTCTGGGAGCAAGGTCAAATCACGTACTCTCCCACATCATCTAATCCAGGACAAACTGAGAAATCAGCCTCCAGTCTGGACTGCAAAGCTCTGGATTGCCTAGTTGAGTCGATCCTCAGGGACTTGTGTAACCAAATAAATAACTGGCTGTTACCTGGGTTTGACTGCAAAACAGAAATAATTAAAGGCACATATGCTTTCCACGGGTTGCAACCTCCCTGCTTCCCAGAAGAGACGTGGATCACTAAGTAATGGGAAAGGCTCAGTGTCTATCTCCTCTTGCACAGAGATCAAGTTTTAAGAGGGTCTTTTCCCTCCACCAAATACTTTGTAGCTATAGCTCCTCCCAGCATATGTCCTGTCTCTATCTAATATGCAACTTGGACTGACACAGAAACTGGCTGCCAGCAAGACTGCCCTCTGAAAATCTTTACTATGGTCTCTATAGCCCTGGCATTACAACAGAACTGGCCCTAGACGTCTCTGGAATGACTGGCTTCTCTATGAAAAGCAGCATGGGCCCTGAGCTAGCTGCAGCTGTCAGTAAAGACAGCCAGGTGCACTGCCAGCATAGTTTAAAGGGCATGAAATTAGTGCAAGAGAGAAAGGGGGCAGCTCCAGCCAGCTGCTTGCTGTGTGCATGTGGAGCAGGTGCTGGCTTGCAGTCACTAGCACACATCCAGCAGACAGAGGCATAAGGGCCAAGGTCTGCGTCTGCGTCCCCCTCCTTAAACATCCTTTGTGTCCCTGATTGCCATCAGCAGGTCTGTGCAGAGCTGCATGCATCAGTTCAGCAGGAACCCATTTTTCAATCCACTTCAGTTGCTAGCTGTTGCCCTTTCTCCTGCTGTGTTTTCTCATCTCATGCTATTGTGGTATCTTCTTCCTTCCACTCTCTTCTCAGCATCTCTCCTCCAGATCACATTGACCCAGTGTTCCAGTTTACTATTGCTCCAGTGCAATTAATAAAGCAGAGGCTGGCACAGAGGACAGGGAAACACTGACCACCTTATTAGAGATGCTGAAGCCTCAGTGGAGGAGCTCATGCAACAAGCTCATTCATCACCAGGCTTAGGAAGCTGGTTCAGGGACCAGAAAAAGAGCACTGCACAAAGCACAGATTCACCTCTGCTTTTACCTCCTTCCATTCCCAATAATACAAGGAAGAGGATGGGGAAGGAAAAAACCCAAACAAATCCACAGTTTGTACCAGCTGGCTGTGATTATCACACAGGCTGCAGAGATGAGAAAGTTCTTGTAGAATGGGTTCTTTAAAAACACCTTACACAGGCAAAGTAAGCCTCATGTGGTTTGTGTGTATTCATGTGCAGTGTATGCAGCCTGTTTCTTTCCCTGTCACTGTAAACACTATTAGGATCATGGAAGAACTCACTCACATGCACTCAGCCACCACACCTCTGGGAGCTGCAAACCACTGCTGCACTTTCTCATTCCTCACCTTCACTTACCCTGTTGGTGGGCACTGTCAGCCTTTTCCCCTGCTGTCTTGTTTGAGCCAGCTTGTGATGCTTGCAGAGTGCTTGTCCTTCTGTAGCCAGCCAAGCTGGCCCACGGACCAGGAAGACACACTAAGAGTCTCAAGAGACAAAAGCAGAATGCCACAGTACCCCTGCCCCTGCTTCCATTCCCAGCTGGGGCATTGTCACAGCAAAGGGCCCAAGGTATGACACTGCCATACCTACATTTTCTGTTTATATAGGCTATTAAAGGAAAAAAACAGGATGATGTTTTCAGACTGAATGATGCTTATGGCAGATACGTGCCAGCTAGCAGCCTTAATAAAGCTAAAAGATATTCATAAATGTATCTGTCAAGAGCTAGTGCTGTGGTTCTGCTCTACACCACCATGACAACCTACCTTGTCCTGAAACTGGTGTGACTTGTGAAGCCATGCACAAGATCTCAGAACCAGCTGTATATTAATGCTTGTTTGAGGGAGAAATTAGAAAGGAAATCTGTCTCATCACCAAGCCCCAAGGTATTTCTAACAAACAACAGCTAGAAAAATGAACATTAAATTCATGTAGATCCCTCAACAAGCTTTGATTGGAGCAAAGGAACTGTTTTTCACGCATCCAGCTTCTCAGCATTGCAATTCACTCCTGATGCTCTCTCTTTACTTGTCCTGCTTCTTCAGCAACTTCTCAGCTCAGGGCACAAGCACTACCTCTGCTTTCCAACATCTCCATTCAAATCCTTTCCATACATGCTTCTTTTTTCACTCTTTTTTCTCAGCCTCATTCAAATTCCCCTGGCTACTCCTTCCTGCTGCACAAAAGAGACAGGGGTGGCTGCCTGAATTCCCACTCCATCTTCACTAACTGCAAATATGGAGCTGCAGGTCAGTTCCCAGCTCCATCCACAGCCTCTTCAGCCTCTCTGAAGGCAGAGGAGGCAACAGATAAAGGCAGGCTGGTGTGGAACTGCAGCCTTGCACACAGGCTCCATTCCTCTGGCAGGGTCTTCCTTGCTCCTTGTGCAGCTCTGCACACCAGACAAATGATGTCTCTGGCATATGTGAAGGTGAGATGTCCTAAGCTCCTCCACTTTCCCCTTCCTCTCTCATCTGTGAAGGTCAGGACACTCTGGAGAGCAGACATCCACCAGACTAGGAGCCATGGAGAGCCTGGTGGTGCAGGACGCACAGGTATCTAAAAAAGGCCGTAAAAGAAGTATGGGGCAATAATCTGGACAAAATAATCTTCAACTGCCTGTGCAGCTGGTGGGCTGCACTCTTCAAGCAACCAGCAATCAAGGTGGTCTTCAAAGTTCAGTGCCAAGCTGCCCAGTTTCTCAGCACGCATAGACATCCATGTTTAGCAAGGTCCAGGGGCCAGGAGAAGGTGGAAGTAGCAGAAGGACACTCCTCTTCTGACAGGCAATACCACTCAGGGTGGTGGAAGTCTCCCATTTGTACCATTTCGGCCTCTTTACACAGAGTCCTGACTTCATTACATAGCTTTGTCCTAGAGTGCAGCAGGCATCCTCTCTTATCAGATTTCCCCAGTGGCTTCAACTGTGATGACCTCATCCCAACCAAGTCCAGCTAAGATACAGCTGCTCCCTTCCTAAGGGAGTGTTGCTCACAAAGACCAGACACAATCAAACCACTGCCCTCACCATGATGGGACTGGCAGAATCTGGGCCTTAAACTGTTGAGATCCAGGAAAGATATTCCCAAGATACTGGAAGGGGTTGAGCTTGTTTATGGCACTGGTAGCAGCTCCTGGGATGAACATGAGACTTAGCAATGCCAAATCTCCCACTATTTCATTAGACATTCCCTATCCTCAATTCCTGCCCCAACCGTGACTCCAAAGCTACAGAATATGTGGCAGAGATATTTGATATTCAGAGATATTTTTAAGAAGCCATGGACTTCTTAAAAAAAACCAATAAAATGGAAATATGATTACAGAATTTATGCGTATTGGAGTTTATAGTACCAGAGATTGAAAGCAAATTATTCAGTTCTCCATTGCCAGAGAATAAGAGCTCAGCAGATGAGTTCCACAGGTAAAAGTAACTTATTGGGAAAAGAGGAATGAAAAATGCTCCGAAACAGGGTCAGGAGGGAGGTGGAGACAGGATATTTTAGGGAATTCTTTTGAACATGAGGCACCAATATGTTCCACAATGCTGGAAAAATATGCCATAAATCTGGCCCTTCCTTTCCCCTTCTTCCTATTCACTGTGACACACAGCAGTGGATTGAGATTGTAATTCTTGATGTCACCTTGGCACCACAGGGCAGAGAAGAGAAAGATGTCTTTGACATTACTTTTGAACACCATGAATTGGCTGCTTCATCTCTGTATTCTGGCAGAGGGATAAAACCCCTCTGCACCCAGCATTCAGAGAAGGGCAAAGCATGGCTACAATCTAGGACACAGCAGGGAACACACACTCCTGGCTGACAGGGTCCACTCCCCTGTCACCAGAGGAGCTGCCTCTGCTTATTAATTTTATGTATTTATCATATCTTATCTTAAAAGTGGTTTGTTCCCTTTAGGCCTGCTCCTCCCCCTGGACCTCTGTTCCAGAGCCTGACTGCCCTAATGTTCTCATTTCCAGACTGAATTTATTCATATGCAGCTTGCACCCAGTTATCTTGTGCCAGTATGATCCTTTAGCTCCAATGGCTCTTTTCCCTCTCTGCAGCTTGACCCCCTGATGCTTTACAGATAGCAATCTCACCATGTCTTAGCCCTTGCTTTGCTGGGCTAAGCAGGCTGAGCACTCTGTGACTGTTCTTGTAACATAGACTCACCTTCCAAGACTGACTCTACAATGTTATTCTACATGATCCCACTTGCTGGAGTTCAGTGCCCCAGCCCTGCATATAGGATGTAGTGGCACTCACCCACCTTATCCAGAAGTACTTCAAGTTTCACCCAGAAGTACGTTTGCCCTTTCTCATGCCTGCATCTTATCAGCAGCTCCTTGAAGTCAACTCACTTGCACACTGCACTTATCTTCCAAAGATGAGCTCCCAGCCTGCAGCACCTTCTGCATCTATGAACTCTTGCCTCAACCCTGCCTTTGTATCATTGCATTTCATCCCATCAGAACCACTCAAATAGTTTCCATCTTTCAGATCTTTCTTCCACTCTTTCCTAATCCTTCACCAAGGTGGCATTGTTTCCCAGCCTGATGTCAGCCACACAAAATTTTAAGAGTACAATCCTAATAGGAGATTCTGAACTCTGGCTGGTATCAGCTGCAGGGAAGATGCTTGCCTACTGTGGGAAAACTATTTGAGTAAGTTGTGGATAATGAAGAAATTTGGTTTGGATATGTAGAAAGTCACCTTTATAATCTCTCACCAAATTTTCTCTGCTTATTACATTGAATTAAAATATTTTCTTTGGTTAGTACTTAATCACCATCTTGGATGGAAATGATGTCAAGCATTAACCTCATCAATTAAAGGCCTAAGGTAAGTTTAAAGTTAGATTTATTTAATTTTCCTTGTTTGATAACCATTACTCCTAAGGGGTTTCCAGAACAAATAATCACATTGCAAGCACAAAGCCAGCTTTTTCCTGACAAGCACATTGGTGAACTGAAATTCATGCCTACGTTTTTCATCAGCCAAGTACACAGGTTCAGATCCTGGTATTAAGCAAGGATGAATGACCAAACCAAATCCATTATTCAGTCTAAATGAGAAGTCCTGGAAGCTTTTTGTACTGAACTGCCCTTTATGAGGAGGTCCAGAGAGAGAATCAACTGCAACCTTCAGTGGCTTCTGAGGACAGCTGGAGCCATCAGGGCTGGGAGTCAGTCTTTCTCTCTTCCTCTTGCACAGGCAATCAGCTGCCCATCCTCATTAGGTGCCAAGAACAGCAGTTTATGGCTTCCTAGAGAAGCCAAATTGGTGCTGTCATGAATTACTGTAAGTGCTTGTTCCACACTCTTCAATAATGTCTTTCATTAGGATCTGATCAGAAAGCAATATGTATTTTATTAGCGCATGTTCCCTGGTCTAAGGAAGAACAGATCTAGCCTTCACTCGGTCAGAGAAGCAGTCAAGCACAAGCCTTAACTGAGGCTCTCTTTTACTGTCTCACAGCCTTATTTTCAATCCTGAGGGCACATGCAGTACTTCTGTTTCATACTGGAAGCTCTCTACTCTTACTGCAAGTTCCTACCTGTACTGACTCTTGACTGTGCACTGCAGAGCCTGAGATCACCTCTCTATCTATTGTATGGGCACAAGCTGGGTACAAGTATATCTCTCATGTTTTCCTCCACAACCCCCTCTTGCAGAAAGCAATGATTCCAGACTCTTTTGAGCCTCACATCTGAAAATCAGCACTGCTTGGTGCCTTACTGGATCCAACTTTATACCCATTCGTACATCAGTAAGAACAGTCTCCTCTTCCACCAATTTCCTTGCATTGGATACATCTGCTTGCAGCCAGACCTACACATGTGTCTATGCACTGTGCTTCCAGCACTTCTGGCTCCAAGAAGAAAAAGCAATTTGGTTCTGCAAAGCCCAAACCTGCCCAGCTGCAGTTAGGCTGAGCTCTGAGCAACTTTGCCTATAATATGGGTGTAACTTGCAAGGGGGACATACTCCACCAACAGGAGCTTCATTTCTTTGGTTCCGTACAGACCGTTGGGGGTTAGGTGTCCTTTTTGTATTCTTTCTCAGCTAGTGGAATTTTTCCCCATTTAGCTGAGAGAAGCCTTGATGGTTGGTACTTCTTAGGTGCTTAAAAAGACAAAGAATCAGCTGGACCCGGGGGGGGGGGGCAGCTGGAAGGGATCAGGGCTTCTTGGGTCCTTCTGTGAGACAGCAGGACAGACACTCTTGGAGCTGTTTCTGCTGGGAGAGGAGGTTTTTGCTATCATCCAGATGGAGGCTTCTTCTTCTTCTTCTCCTCTGTTTGAGGCCGTCGCTCCCCTGTCCTGTCAGACGTGCTGCAGCCCCAGCTACCACCACAGAGCTGCTGATCCATCTCATCCACTGGCCCAGGATTCCTGCTCATCCCTGCCATTCCAGCGAGGTGTTTTCCTCAGAGCCCTGCAGGAGCTCCGGGACTGAGTGCCAGTTGAGGGGTTTGTGAGGCACTGCTTCTCCTCCACTTTTTCCCGTCTCAGCCAAGACAGGGTCCCTGTTCTGTTGTTAATACTGTAGTTATTGTTGTTAGTTTACCTTATTATACATATCAGTGAAGAACTGTTATTCCTATTCCCATATCTCTGCCTGAGAGCCCCTTGTTTTCAAGATATAATAATTCAGACAGAAAGGGGGAGGCTTACATTTTTGTTCTTTTTTTTTGTTTTTTTTTTTCACTTCAAGGGAGGTTCCTGCCTTCCTTAACAGATACCTGTCTTCCAAACAGGGACACAGACCCTGGCAGAGCCCTCTGTGAGGGCACTTTCACCCTTGACAACAACTAATAAAGGATGGGGTTGATGCTTCCTGTTGCAGAAATAGCCTTTTTGTATGACTCTGGACTTTCCAGTCTGGTACCTGTAATGAAGGTATGTAGGGAAGTACCATTCCAGAGCCTCTAGGTTGTCCTAGAAGAGGCAGAGGCAGCACAGGATATACAGGGAGACCCATAAAGCCCTTCACATTGCTCCACGCTGCCTGCTTCATTTCTTTATGATACACAGCCAAAATATCCATCTAGTTTCTACTCCTTTCATTTGTGACTAGTTATGGGAGAGACTACATCTCTCTTCAAAACCCTTCCCCTTCACACACTCTTATCTCTTATCTCTAATGTGTTCTAGGGAGAGAGAGCCAGGGGAAAAAAGAAACAAAACCAAGAACAAAATCAAAAAAGGAAATGAAAAAAAAAGAAGAGAGGTGGAATATAGGAAGTGGAGCAGGAAAAGGCACAAAGGTCCACAAAGAAAAGACCGAGAAGCAGTAGGAAGAACATGGATTGACTACCAAAAATAACAGATGAGCATAGTAAATGGGGAAGTCACATCACAGCCTATCAACAGGGACTTTCAGAAAGACTTGAAGCCACCAAAGGAGCGTGGATAAGAGATGCACAAAAAGGACTGACTGATACCTGGCATTTTTCATTCTGTATTCAGCTTTGTAAAACACAAGCCAAGAGCCTGCTGGATACGAACAAGCACAGTGGTGTGAAAACAACATCTGTATCCTGCAAAGCTCCTATCAGGGGTCTATTGGTTTGGGGAATCTGATTATCTCTTCTCTCACATTTTTCTTACCCAAAATGAACACTGAACAGTGGTGTTAGGAGCTAGAAAGACATGAGATTTTCCTTCTAGATGTGCTGAAAGACCATATGAGCCTTTCCAGAAAGATTATTTGAATTGCTTTTCCCAGCCACTGTAACTGTTCAGAACACAGCTAAAACTGGGACATCTGTTTAAATTATTTCCTTGTACTAGAAAAGCTAAACAATATCCTGCTTTCTCTCTTGCCCAGTCAAGTACTTGAACAGCATCAGAAGCACCACTTACAAAAAGATAATGTTAAGACAGCATCTCTCTGCAAGGCACCTTATGAATGGCAAGACACACGGTAACAACTGTCAGCTACCCTGTTTTGGGCAGGTTACCTTATGCTTTGGATCTGGCTGAGACAGAGGTAATTTTCCTAATAGGAGCCCTTACAATGCTTTGTGTGGGTAGCTAGAGAGAACTTGATAACACACCAGTGTTTTGGCTACTGCTAAGCAGAGCTCCCACAGCACCATTGCTGTCCCTCCAACACTCTTCCCTGGTCAGTAGGTGGAAGATGGGCAAGATCTTGGGAGAGGACCTCATATCCAGGACTGCTGATTCAAAATGACCAAAGGGATATGAAAATATGACTGTGACATTTGTCTTCCAGAGCAACTGCTACACGTACTGAAGACCTTCTTCCCACAAAGCAGCTGGACATTGCTTGCTGACGGGAAGTAGAGAATGAATTGTTTGTTTTCCTTTGCTTCTGCACATGGCCTTAGCTGTTGGTTATTAAACTGACTTTATCTTGACCCATGTGGTTTTCTCAATCTTATTTTCTCTCTCCCTGTCCTGCTGAGGAGGGGAGAGTGATAGAGCGGTTTGGTGGGCAACTGGCATCCAGCCAAGGTCAACCAGATACATTTTACTTACTTTGGATAACCACAGAAGATTAATTATACCTTCAGAGTGAAGCACAACTAATCTGCCACTGCTCCTATTACTAATTTTCCCAACTAACTCATTACAAATGATCTGTGGACTACGGAAAACCAGCTCAGGAAAACCATGTATCATATTGAAGAGCAATTTGTGAATGCAAAAAGACAGAATTAATCAAACTAATTCAGTAGTTCAGCATCACTTGCTAAGCTCTCATGGGCAAAGGGAAGGAGTCCCAATAGTGGCATTAGAAACAGTTAGACTACTGAAGGGGGAAACCTTACCTTATGGCTACCAGTCATTTCCACTGAAATCACACCTGACCCATCAGTGCCTGTCAGGCCTGTGCCAAGCTTCCCTGGCCATCTTTATAGAAAACACTCTGATCCTCTAGCTAACAGAGCTAGTAACAGCCATGGCCAGGCAGTTGTCTCCACCTGCAGTGAGTAATGGCCAGGGCAAAACTCCCTTCCCTTGTGCTGGTGGAGGCTCTGCTATTGTTGACTTAACCAACAGAGTACAAACATGAAACATGGAGAAAGCTCCTTGTTTCCACCCCCACCAAACATTCAGTTATCCTGAGATCATCCTTCATGACAGAGGTAGAGAAGACCTTACTCTAGCAGCATCTTTTGTGCCAGATTGCTAGGGATGAAAAGAGAGATGGCTCAATGTGCTACCAGCTGCAGTGACTGATGGTGTGTCCCATTTCCAGGCAGCAGAGAGCACAGCTGAGGTAAGATCCTGCTGTCTTCTCTCCCACACGCCCATGGCAAAGTCACTGCTTCACCTCCAGGTCCCACACAGCAAACTTACTAAGCTTCAAGGACTGCTTGTCCACCATTTGTTATGGATCAGCCAGCTCTCCTTCCACCAGCATGTAGCTGACACTCAGTCCCAAACCCCTCATTCTCTTGCAGCCTGGAAAGGTAGTGCCTCCTCTCCCCTCTCTTGCTTTCCCTGGCTTTGAATCATGACGTCTGTTCAAATCATCCACCTAGCACACCTCCCGCTGCCACTGTCTTATTTCTGCATCCTTTTCCACCTCTTCCTAAGGGATGAATCCTGCCCAGAATCATGTAAGCCACTAGCACAACTGAATGTAATTGTCTTGAGAGCACAGATATAATCTGCCTATTCTTACTGCCTGAACAAAAGTTAAAATAAAAAAAAGAGCATCAGTAGAGAGATAGAACAGTTACAGCTAAAAAAAGACCTTTTTCCACTGCAGAGGTTGGTTCTACAGGTAGATGGAATTGTGTTGATTTGACATCCTATATGACAGCAGTCTGTGATCAAACATCAAACTGGCAGACAAGGTAGGCAAAAAAAGAAGAGAGGACTAGAGAAGCTTTCTGACAGATATGACTTATAAGCCATCCTGTAACAGGTCTGCTTTGAGATTCAGTGCTGGGCAAACACTGTGAAGCCAAGTCACTGGAGTCCCCAGTCCTAACACCAGTGAGAGGACCAGCAGAGCCCATATCAAGCGCAGTGATGAACAGTAAAGGGGTGTGGTTTGTCACACTATGAATATTTCGGTCTACACAGCATTTCACATGCAGTCAAGGCCACCATGTGCTGCTTCAGGAATAGCCACACTCCCTTTCTGGTTGCAGCCAGCTGGGACTGTGATGCTCTAGGTAAAGGGACTCACACATCCCTGTTTCATGTGCCCTGTCTGTGTCCTACACTGGACATCAAACTGGCCCATCCAATTAAGTACCCTGTCAGCTGGAGGATGTTTTGGTGGATGTGGCATGACATTTCTTTTACCAGGTAACACCAGGGCAGTGCACCACAGAGCACATTTTATCCAGAGCAGGATAGGTACCTTCCTAGCTCACAAGCTGCAACTCTTCTTTAAGCTTTTCATTTTTAAGTATGAAAACTAGGACAGCCCTGACTGCTTTTTAGTTAAGTCCTAAACCAGGTATCACCTTCTCAGCCCTTGCAGCATCCCCCATCTGAAAACCTCACTGCAATATTACTGTGGTAATTCACAGGATGGGGCCAGGGGGGTCACAGTGCACCAGAGAGCCCTGGGATAAAGGCTATGGACTCAGACTGGTCTGCAGTGGTTGCCTTGGCAATGGCAGTGTTGTGCTGTGGAGCCAGCAAAATATCAGAGCCTTTGTAAAGCAAGTTTCACTACCCTGAACTCTACCTTGTGCAGAGCTGCCTCCTCACCAGGCCTTTGGTGTCCCCTCATCCTCGCTCCAAGATGCAGCCCTCATGCAACCCCCAAGGTGCCAGCTGCTCATTTTCCCAAGAATCTTTGCCTGAAGCCATGGTTGCATGTGCAGAAGAAAAGGAATTTTGTTTACCTCCCAGGATATGCTCCTGGGCTGCTGCAAGAGCCACCAGCTGCTCAAGTACATCATCCTTCTGAAGTCATAGCCTTTTCTAACCTGAGACCAAAGGCATTCTCAAGCATTTATAAGAAAGTGTGGGCATGTGCACTGCTTGTTCATCCTCCCTTTCTGGTAGTACCACCCCTGCTGCTCAGTGCATAGAGACCATAGAGAGACCTCAGAGGGGTGGCTGGCTCCCGGAGCCTATGAATCCAAAGACAGGCAGCAGTAGACAGACACTGCCGAAGTCAGCCTGGAGGATAAAAAAAATAACAACTCAGAGACTGAAATGAAGCGATACAGATCCACAATCCGTGGGCCTTGGCATTAAACCTCTCCCGCTGTGTTGGGCTGGCCATCAGTGGAGTTAACCTTCCACTCTAATCACAGTCATTAAATTCCTGCTAACACCCCTGTCCTATGTCTGTCCCAACAGCACTGTTATCTGTCACCTCCCCACATAGTATGCAGGCTCCCCACTGCTGCAGCTCTCATTAATGCTGCTCTGGCTGGCTGATGAGGGAAGTGGCAGACGGCTCTCCAGACCAGATGAGTTTTGTAGACAGCAGGGAATGTTTATCCAACATGGAGGGGATGAAAGTGCAAACAAAGAAACACCGTACAATTACTCAAGCATTGCACAGAGCCAGTTTCATTAAAGATGGTCTCTCTGACAAGAATTAATCTGAATTGACAACCCAGGGAGCTAGTTTAGCAAATGGGTATGTGGCCTGGCCCAGTGGAAATTTCAGCGGTCTGTCTGGCAGGTAGGCTCAGCTTGCTCTGAGGAGGGAAAAGCCAGAAATATGTAAAGCTGGCCCAGTTCTGGCCCAAGCCTATGTATGAGAGGTACAGAGGAGACAGCAACCTCAGGTTGGCTTGAGGGGAACAATGAAGATTAAACTTTCCTGCTGCACCAAGAGCTTCTCCTTCCTCTTTCTCTTGTAGCCTCAGGTCACGGATGAGTTCCAGCTCATTAAGTGCACAGTTATTCTGCCACTATCCCCCATAAATATAACCACCAGCCCAACTTAGATCTTTCCTCCATGATGCAACCTGCTTGCAGTATTAGATAGCTTTTCATTTCTCTTTAATGTAAGAGCAGAGCCCTGGGATGGGTATAAAATACAAAGGAAAAAACAAGCAACTTAAAAAACTTTTTATTTTTTAAGCAAAGATCTGGTTTGGGGAGGCTGCTTTGAATCCAAAGCAATGAAAATAATTTTCAGTCAGAATGCAGTATTTCAGTGCCTTTTCTACACTGCAAGAATACATGGGGAAAAAAAAAAAGTTGAAAAAACAAATAGCCAAAAAGCCTTGCGGCATATGCCCACAACCAAACCACCCAAGGCTGTGACCTCATTGAGGTCACTGGCTAAGGTGAAGTAAAGTGGTTGGCATTTGGATCAGTCGCCTTGCAGCAAGAAAGGAAAAACCTCCCAAGCTGTCAGGACAGATGGCTGTGAGACCCCTGGTGTTCTTCACTGGACGTATTTTCCCCTCTGAATTGTCACTCAGCAATGCCACTGCCTAAGCCCACCTGAACAATACCCTCCAGGAAATTACAGCCACTTTGCCGAGACACAGAGTAGAGGCTTCACAAGTAGTTTGCTCCAAGTTGCTATCATATGCGCTTTCCTGGGTCAGTGGCTCCAAGTTGTCAAGCTGTTTATATGGTTTTAATCAAAAGTTAATTCTTATTCTACTGGAACTGGTGCGTCTGTTGTGCTGCTCAGCCTGCTCTGCAACGCTAGGAACAATCAGCTCCAGTAAAAGTGCATCTGCCCATCTTCATGGGACCCCCACACTTTGTTAAGGAAACCAAATTCCCCCAGACTGCTTGCAATCCCCTCTGTAATGCCCTAGGAAGTTGCTGAACAGGAAGAAATGGAGAAGGCACAGCGCCAGCCAATTAATAAGCAACACTCTGACTCTCACCCAGCCCTATTTTAAGCAGCAGCAGCAAGCAAATTTAATTCAAATGTTCCCAGATGCCTTACAAAGCATCCTGCTACTTGGGGATCTTCACATTACATATGCCAAGAGCATATGCCTTGAGCAAACCAGGGAGTGTGAAATGAAAAACAGCTAACTAAATTGCAGCCAGTGGGCATCCCAGCTGGTTGCCTTTTGGATTCCAGCTTAGCAAGAGTTAATGCTCCTCTTTCCATCCCCTCTTCCCCCTAACAGCCCCTAACCAACCCAAGACTGCAGGCTGCCACATTCATTCATCCTTAAGGTGCTGAAGAGCCCCTGCCATGTCCACTGAGGTTGCAGAGCTCCTGGGACTAGGGGAGAAGGTGGGCTGGCTGGCTGGGCAGGCTTTTACCAGCTTGATGCTGGCAATAAATTAGTTGTATCTGGCCGTGTGAAAGGCCATTTCACCTAAGAAGAATATTCTACTTCAATTTGAGCTTTCTAGGAAGATTTTTCTGCCACCACAGTTAGTGCCTGGAAAGCCAGGATATCCAGTGATGAGTAGGCACAGACAAACAGCAGCTCCACACTCAGGCAGACAAATATCGTTTCTTAAGAGCTCTCCAGCTGGTAAAACCTTTAGGTTTTTTAGCTTTTCAGTTATATTCAGTAAGGTCACTATATTTTGCAGTCCAGCAATGGAACAGAAGGATGCACAGCTTAGCCCAGGTGCCCCAGCACAGAGAAGAAGGTGCAATAAAGCAGCAGAAACTGCAGGATACGGGAAAGGGTGATAGAGTAGGAGAAGGAGTGAAAGGTGAGAAAATGTCACAAGGCTGCTTGGAGTCCAAGTCACAGTGAAAACACCGGGAAGGCAGCACATGAACAGAGGGAAGCAGCAGGCTGGATGTGAGAGGGGATGTGATCCTTTGGGACAGGGAAATGAAAAGGGCTCCATAATGTCTCCATGGCAGCTAGATTATAACTGCCAAATAAATTTGGCCATATCAGATTTCCAAACTCAACCAGCCTAGTAGTAAAACAAGTCCCCAAGATGGGGTAGGGATGGGTTGGATTCAGACCCAAGGAGGGATCTCAGCCAGTCATATTCAATCCAGAAAGCAGACATATCTCTTATCAGGGAGCTGGGCAGTGCTGAAGCCTCAACCAATGAATCTCTAGACCTGGGAGTTTAGAATGGACTATATAAATGAGTTCTGAACAATAAACCAGGTTGTTTGTCTGATGATCAAGAGAAGATTTGAGTAGTAATTTCTGTCTCCACCCACGACCAGCATGTAACACCGTAAGACCTCAGTATGGCTCATGGAGGTGGAGACCTCATCACAAAATGCAAATGTTTTTATTGGAGAAAAGCCAGGAGAAGGCAATACTATGAAAATATTTTCCAATGTGTCTTAGTTTCAGCCAGGACAGGGTTCATTTTTTACAGTAGTATCACAACAAAGTGTTTCCTTCTCATGCTTGATGGAAGTGTGAACAAAGCTTCCCTCCTCCTCTCTCTGCCTTTCCTTATTCAGTCCCAGGCCACCATAACGATGCCTGCAGCTATTTTTAAGAGCCTTCCCGTACATATGACTAGGCTACAACAGGGCCTCTGCTCCTCTAAAACACAGCACTCAATAGTCTTAACTGTGTCGTGATGCTGCAAAATATTAACAGCAGTAACAAATGGGGTATGAACCAAATTGGGCGTGTGTGTTTAAATTTGCATGGCACTCAGCTCCCTTCATGTCGTAACTTACAACAGAAAAATGATTTTTGCTTTTTTTGATCCCTTCTAGTAGGAGCTCAATGAAGGACAGAACCAAGATTACTTTAGACACTGTGCAAAATGGAAAAAAACCTCAACTAACTGGAGAAGGATAAAACCCACAAATTTTTTCATTGAGTTGCAGTGCTGATAATAGCAAAACGGCTCAGAGGGAAGATCTACTATGACAAACTGCCTTCATTATTAGAGGCTCCCCCAGGTCCTGTATTATTATTAAGTACTGACAACGTGCTCCATGCAGTGTGAGTAACAAACAAAGGCTGTCCCACCCCAGAGAGCTCACAATCAAACAGACACATAAAACTGGAGCCTACTGTGCAGAACTAGAGGAAAGAGATACTTGAATATTTTTAATTATTTTGTTTTCTATCTACAGTAAACAAAATTTTCCTTGCAAAACGTATTTGTTTCCCAGCTACTACTGGATGGCACGAACCACCAATTTTATGTCTCCATTTTTCAAAAATGTTGAATGCAGGCGCTTTGCTGGGTGTGGATGAAAGCACCTGGCAATCCTGCTAAGATAATGTGCTCTTTAAAATCATCAAACTCTTTTCCCTAACTTTCTCCAACCAGTGATGTCTTCAGATTTCACTCAGTTCTTTCCCCCAGCCCCCAACCCCCAGTATGATTTCCTTTCAAACTCAGAAACCTTGAAACCTA
This sequence comes from Anthoscopus minutus, assembly GCA_013399455.1. Classification (NCBI taxonomy): domain Eukaryota; kingdom Metazoa; phylum Chordata; class Aves; order Passeriformes; family Paridae; genus Anthoscopus; species Anthoscopus minutus. Next base: position 127,017 of record VWYI01045433.1, read on the forward strand.
CTTCTCTTGCCCTGCAAAGCTCATATAGTCCAAATAGCTTAGTTAGTGTGACAGGATGAAAGCCCTTCTGCAACACAAACAGCCATTGACTTTTTCCTGCAGGTCCTGCCTGGAGAACTCTTCAGCTTATTACATTTTTTCCATACAAGTGAGGAGGATGGAATTCCACTCGTTTGAATTTCTGGCCTACAAAATCTACACCACCAACTAATGACTATAAGGCATTGTTCCCACTAAAACCCTGTTCAAAACACTTAGCATGAACAGCCCAATGGGACCTGCAGGGCTTTGAAAGACCTTGACTGTACCCAACCCCAGAGGTAAAAATGAACACCAAGCTGTCTACTTGGCCTGTCTCTTCCATTCAGTAGTGAAGGTGCAAGACCATCAGAATCTGCCAATTCTATCACTTTCAACTCTTAATCAGCAAGCAAACGTTGATGCAATTGCCTCCTGAAAGGCCACATGCTGGGGCTCCAGGAGAGCAGATCTTACCTGACGGACTTCCAGGCGGTACTTGAGGATGGGATCCACAGCATCAGGCTCCTTCTGGGTCCACTGCAAGACGTAAGAGTAATTCTTGGATTGCTTCTGGCTCAAGGTGGGGTTGGGAGTGTCATAGTAAAACTCTGGGCTATAAGCTTTTGCTGCAGAGGAAAAAAAAGAAAATAAAGAGGGAGGGAAGTAAAAGACGGGGATCAAGTGGAACAAAAATTACAAAGAGATTTGGTGAGAGTGGAAGAGTTCCATTCACCCAGCTTATCAACCTGCCTCTAACACAAATGGACATCTTTACTGTTGCACTAATGTGCCACTATTTTCTGTGAATCACTACTGCTTTCACAGCCTAAACTGTTGGGAGGATTAGCAGCCCTGCAACAGCAGTGGGACATGACCAGCACCTCAGAAGGTGGGAAAAACTTCAGTTGTCCAGCTGGAACCAGCTTTCTCTTTTTCCTTTTTTTATCTTTTTCTTTATCTCTATATTTTTTATATTTTCTCTCTTTTATTTTCTCTTTTTCTTTATCTCTGTATTTTTCTTTATCTTTTCTCTCTTGCTTTGTCATTCAGATTGAAGTAACAGCTTTAAGCTGGTATATCTCCCATTTCATCTGCTGCTTTAGAGACTCCTGCTAACAAACCCTGAGGAAAGATCATTTGGCTAGTAGGTCATAGGAAGACTGTTACTTATCACACAGAGACCATGGCATTAAAAAGGAGACCTTGCTCCTTCTGCATCTCCCCTGCCTTGGCAATACAGGACCCCAGCCACAACAATCAACTCGGCAGCAAAGAAGACACTGACCTCAGCCTGGGTAAAAGCAGTGGGAGCTTTGGCAGGGGCAGAGATGTCTTTTTTAAACCCATGTCTCTTCTTAAAAACAAAGTGCAGCAGGTGAAGGGAAACACAGAAGGAAAGATATACCAGAGAGAAAATGAGCAGTTCAGAGAAGCAGGGACTTCCCGTCATTTCCCCAGCAGTTTCTGTCCCGAATCACTACCAAACAGAATCTGAAGGCTCCTGCCATGCAGCCCAGCAGCTGGTGGACTAATGCACAAGGGAGCACAGGAAACTCGAAGTCTTACCTGCAACTGGTTTTGCCCTATTTGAAATTATTATCATTTCACACAGTGAACTTCAATTTTTGGCAGGCCCTGTCCTGAGCCAGGTAAGAGCTGGACCTGAATGAAATCTCAAGTGTCTAGGTTCAGGTCCACTCTGAACCAGCAGAGACCAGAAAGATGCCTGGGCAGCAAGGGACACTGGAGAGCAGAAAAGAAATAAACACCATCTCCCCAGGACGTCTGCTGCACTTTTCCACTTGAATTACAGGCCCTGTCATTCTGTGTAGTTATAATTAGACTTGACAGGATTCAATGTTTATTTTTTATGAACGCAGATGTATAATATTGATATTTATTTCCAAGTCCTTTTTCTCTTATTATTTTTATTGACTTGAGTTTTTGCGCAAGCAAGAAGTTCAGAACCACCTCAGAGACTAATTGCCACTTACTCAACTTGTATTGACTATGGAAGTCAAGCTTTATAATGGATTTTGAAATAAAATCAGAACTGATGATAATCATCATCTTGCATGATATTAATTCGTTATTAATTGACTCCAAGATGGAAATAAAAGCTAGAAAAAAAAGGTGCTTTTTGATAGAAATGCTGCATATCAAAATACTTTCAGAACTTCCTTCTGGAAGCTTTTGCTGCTGCTGGAAAGTTTTGTCTTTTGCTTACAGCTGATGGGAAGAGCTGAAGATTATCTATGTCTCTCTTTCAGGCTCTTCTGTGCTTGTGGCTAGTGAGGGAGCAGATGTTGAATAGTATGGAATGCCCTGATAACTTCCTCAAGAGGAATGGGTTGGATGTTTCATTATCCTTCCAAAACATCTTGGAAAGCTAATTACTCATCCATTGAAGAAAATAATCCCATCCTGGTCAGATACATGTACTGTATTTTCAGTGCACCTGAACACCCCACAGTCAAAAATGATCACTTTCTGTCACATGTGAAGGTTTACGGTATTTTTAGTCCACAGAAAAGAAACAGAAACAAAAAGAGACCTTGCCATTTTCTCTGCTCAAGTAAGAAGGCTGGGGCTGATGGGAATTAAAACTCCAGCAATTCTGAGTTCAAGTAGAGCAGTCTATTCACTGGAGTATTTTTCAGGTTGCTCTACAGGCTCAGAAGGTCTAATTAATTTTTAACTCTCCAAGACATAGGCAGAGATGTCTGGAATTGAACAGCTACCATCAGATATCAATGTCTTAGAAAAGGAGAAGGGATGCAGGAAAAAGAAAGGGTTTCTGTTTTCCTGATCAGTGCTCTCTAGGCATGAATCTACTTTCTGCTGAGGGGATTTTATCTCAGGCACACCATGGCACACCTGGTGCCAATATGTATTTGTTGCTGCCACCAGCAAGAAATTCTGGGGAGCATTCCCAGGCTTGACAGAGATGCAGTTTTCTGTGATGGCTCACAGAGGGATATGGTTTGCTATCATTTCGTGATGCGAGAGTTCCAAGCATATGAAAGAGGTAGAGAGGGTAGAGAGGACCAAAGCTCTCAAGCAAAATTTGCTGGCAGAAAAATGCCAGGAAATCTCAAGGGGTGAGAGCAAGGTCCTGAAAAGGGACCTAAATAGTAGTAGTTTGGGTTCCACCATTTGTCTAAGTATCTCAGAGTTACCGCATACCTGAGCTTTCCCAAACCCTAGGAAAGATCTGCTTCAAAATCAGGCTGCTCTGGATATTATTCATACTCATTTTTATAACCCAGGCTTGAAAAGTATTGTAAATTGGCCCTGGACTCCAACCCTAGTATTTGGACTGAATTTATTGCTTATTAAGGCAACTTCATGGGAGAGCTTTTCTAGAAAATTGTGCCTGAGTCTGTTCTGGGGTCATGGGAAAAGCAGATTTAATGATCAGCTTGAGACGCCAGGTCAGATGTGGAGTTTTAGATGTCATAAGTCTGCCATCTGTCTTTGCAGTTGCAGGTGCTGGAGAGGAGTCCTGTTACAGTGGATGATGGATTCAAAGAAAACTGTGAGCATCAAATCCACTGTGTACTAGCGTCCATTCCCAGCTCATGTTTTTTCTAGAAAGCACTGTGAGACGAAGACAGACAGGGCTCATAGGAAAGGCACAAGAATACATAATACAGTTTTTGTTTCCTCGTTTGTCTGCTTTTAAAGAGGAAATCAGATGGTTTGGAGCCTGTTGGAGGAATGTACAGGACTCTTCAATTCCCCTTGGTCAATACTTATCAATGATACAGGTTGTCCAAGCTCGAAAGCTGATGGCAGCCTTGAGTTTAAGACCTGTAAGTGGTCAAACACTACTATAATGTAACTAGTGGCTAGCACTTAGCTGCTTCAGTTCCATCTGTCTGGATGATGGAGACAGATCTCCCTGCTGGCTTATGGAAAATCATTCTTCCTGAACAGAATGCTGGAAACAGAGGAAGCAATACAGGCACTGTACTGGCACCAGTTTATGAGAAGCAAGCTTCCCATGACCCCATCCAACAGCTTGCTCTGATGGGCATTCTGTGACTTACCAGACACCTGGAAGAGGCAGGCAGAGACCCCCACATCATTGGAAATGCTGCACTCATAGTTCCCACTGGTCTCCCGGCTGACGCTGTCCACCTTGAGCTCCGAGTAGTCCTGCTGCTCTGTCAGGGGCTGTGCCAGAAGGCTCCCATTGAAGCGCCAGACGGAGGTGGCCACCTTCATGGGGCTGCCCTTGAGCATGGTGCAGCGCAGGGTGATGCTGTGTCCCATGCCCTGCCGTACATCCTGGAAGGCTGGCTCCACCATGGGGGGGACTGGAGACCCAATAGAGCAACAGAAGGATACCATGAGGGAACAGCTGCCTCACCCAGCATGGTCACCCCAACCACCTCTGACAGGTACCTATGATTTCCAAGGGGCTGAAGCCAGGATCCATCACACCAAAAGCAACAGTCGTCTGACATTCCCTTCTGGCTGGGCTGGGGCTACATTCTACCTCCCTCCCTCCCACTTATGAAGCAGGAGTAACCTTTAGCAAATACTCATCCCACACTGAGCACTGCTTGGAGGAGCTACCAAGCTCTGCTCTGTCATGTGAGAAGTGCAATGCCAGCAGCTGTATTACAGTTTGGATTCAATCCTCAGATTTAATCAGAATGATTAGTCCTCTTACACAGCATAAAATGCACTCCATGAGCAGGTAAGTTCCCAAGAAGTCTTTCTTGTCAATGTTTGGCAGGGTTAGCAAGGACACTGTGTTTAGAAGGAGGGATCTGCACTGGCTCTCCCCACAGACCTGGAGGGGTTTTAGAGGGCCTCTCCCAATACATCAATACAACACATCACAGACTGGCTGCAGAGACTCTGGGTCCTATTTTTATCTCCGGCAACAATTACCTGATGTTGGAAGGTGAGTCACATCTATCCATGTCAGCTTCTCTGCCAGTAGTGGGACAACGGGAATGGTGATTTGTGTTCATCTCCTTAGCAAAGGGAGGCTACTATGTCTTTTGCACTTCTTTAGCACTTGTAAAAATTTAATGGGAACCTCATGATTTGGGCACGGTTGAGGCACAGCAACGAGAAGGTTGGATTGGTACTGTTTGGGTCATTCCTTTTTAATGCAGTAAGAGAGGACTTCAATCCCCACTGTCTCTGATAAACATGTTTCATTTGCAATAAACTCTTAAGTAAAGCATTACAGCGTGGGTATAACCAGAAGCTCTCCATCTGAAATGAGAAAAGCTTCCTCAACACAAAACCTGTTAGCCTGAATGTAAAAGAGAGAGAACTGATTTATAGCAGCTTCAGCACAATCACAACTGACCTTCTCCAGGTTCAAAGCAAGCACTCTTCCACAGACACTTTCTATGCCCTACAGATCGACAAAGCATCTGCCTCCTCTAAAGAGTTGCCAAGCACAGCCAGGCTCAAAACCCTGCAACATCCAGCATCTGCAGCACCACACACAGGTCCACCAACAACCATGGGTCACTCAACATCCCTGCTGCCTTGAACAGAGCTACTCTGGGAGTCCCATCTCCAGGGAGCACAAATACATCTCTGGGTATCCCGTGTACAATCATCCCCTCCACCTGGCAGCCTTTGTTTGATGTGGCTGATTGTTTTCAAGTTACCGTGTTCTCAACTCTAAGTCTCTGGGCCCTTTGCTGCACTTAGGTGGATTAAAAACAGCCCTCGCCTGAGCTGGGTGCTGTGCTGAGTGGCATGGTCAGCTCATTAAAGATGACTTTCCTGGGGATGTGTCTCTGCGAGTGCTCCAAGTGCTGACTTGCCTTTGGCTCACACGTCTCCCACCTCACCGTGAGAATAATGTGAGAAGTCGTTTGATTAGACCTAGTGCCATGCATGCATGATCTCCATCCCTAGCTGCTATCCCATTTCTTCAGTCACATCTGATCCTTAATTGAAGCTGGTGGGGTCTCACATTATAATCTAGGCCAGCTGGAGATATAGGGAAAAGAAAGAGAAAAAGCAAAGAGAAGACAGAAAAGAAGGCTTGAAAAAGTGGCATAGCCACTTCAGATGTACTTAGAGCAGTCTGTTTTCTGAGAAGGAGAGAGAAGGGGGGGAAAGCAGCTTCTCTCACTGCATCTAAGTGTGCCAGGTATGGGGCTGGGACACAGGAAAAGGTCTGAATCCGGACAAAGTGCCTCCTGCAAGGACATGTGCTGCAAGGAAAGTGCCCTCCTGGGCCTCACTGCAGGACTGTCTGGGGCTGTTAAAAGGTCACAGAAGAACAGGGCTGGGATGCTCCAGAGGATTCCTTAAGTCACTGGAACAGCAGAGCAGCCAAGGATGCAGAAGATACTTACTCTTCTTCAGCTAGAAAATGGCATTTACTTGATTTGAACTGGGACAGGCTCTGGGACTATGTTACCATCTTGCAAAGAGAATGTCTGAAAGTGTAAATCAATTAAAAATTGATTACATTTTCTCTTCTTGTCTGTGGCACTAGGAAACACCCAAGGAGCATTAACTCTGCAGGTAGTCCTAGAGCTCCTGGGTTTTCTGGAGAGAGAACTAAAGCAAGTTATCCCATCACTACAAAGTATAGAGAACTACACCAGGGGTCAGTTACTCCCCAAGGTTCCCAATGGATATGAAAACAAAGGAAGGCCAACAGCAATTACAGAGCCAGACATCAGCTCTGTCCTCCAAAGCCTACCGGGGAGTTCACACTTGTTCAAGGAGGTTATACACAAAAGGCAGACTCATCACAAAAGCAGGGATTCAGTTCATAAAATCTCACTGCTAACAACACTGCCTTTTCTGTTTCTGTTCTTTTTTCCTGGCTTAAAGGCAAAAGAGCTGGTTTAAATGAGCTGGTGTTCCTACTCCCCAGAATTAGGAACTGAACAGCTCCAGTACACCTGAGATGGGGTCTGTCTTGGAGGAGAGACCTGTGATATGAGCCCTACACAGACACCTTTAGGGAGCTGCAGCAAGGATAACGATTTTCAAGGTGCGTCTTATATTCACAGGGAAGCAGCATTCCTGTGGGCTATTAGGAAGTTGTATTTGGCTACTATAGCTTGCTAAGCTGCTATGATGCTCTTTGAGTTTTTAGCCCAGTTCCAAAGGTGAGTCCTCATCTCCTCAAATGCCTTTCTGTATCTCCCTTGAAATCCAGCACCTGTGTCACGAGTGTTCTCTTAAGCAGCTTCCATGTTGCAGGCAGTCAGTTGCAATGCTTCCAGAAGGTAAAAAAACCTCTGTACACATAGAGAACTTCAGGATCCCCTGGCAAGAAACACAGCGAGCAAATCCAGACAATTACTGTTCTCTCTCAGCACACAGCTTAACTCTAGAAGAGCTCACTGGCAAGAGCAGTGATGAAAGGAGTGAAGAGGCAATACTGAAGCCAGAGTTTTCCACCAACCTTGTTAAGATGCGGCTGCTGCAAAACACAAGGTAGGGCAGTCTGCCTTTGCAGCAGAATGAGCTAGTTAGGAGCAACTCCAATCAGCGAAACACAGGCAACCTACTCCAGTGTGCCAGGCACCCTAAAGCAAAGCTAGGCTGTGGGCAGCTCCTTGCTGTGAGCCAGAGCAGATGCTCTGCACTGAAGGGCTGCTAAGCGAATGTTTCTCACCGTGATGAAGGGCAGCAGCGAGGAAAGTACAACAGTGAAATGTCAAGCATCAAGGAGTGTTGCTCTGTGTCCCAATAACCTCTTATTTTCTTAGTTTTACTGAAAATAACCGAAACAGAAATGCTTATCCTACCAGGTGAGTGAGAAGTGCACTGTCTTCTCCCAGTTTAGAGTTATGGTCTGCTTGGTTTAAGTCTGTTTTAGTTTTAGCCTTGAGAAAGGGTTAAAACTAAACAAGGGCTCTTCCTTTCAAGAGCCAAAAAGCTCCATGGAGAGACCACAATCTCTCCTTTCACTGTTACTGTGCTGTCCTGCTTGGGCATGGCTGAGTAAGGGATACTTGGCTCTTGCAATGCTATCAGATTGCTGCAGGTTCCCATCAAATTCAGATGCCTCCAGAAGGTACAGATGTTTCTTTCACCAGTGATGAAGTCAGAGCATCTCAGGATAGCAGAGACGCACTTTGAAGCTTTTTACTTGTGGCATAAATAAAGAAAAAAAAATTTCCCCTAAATTAGAAACTGGCAATGTTGTCATGAGGCTGCTCAATCCAGTTTGGATGAAAGGCAAGGAAAAGCTCCTATTGGAGTGGACTCATGCACAGAAATCAGTGACAAGCTTAAAGACAAACCAGCATCTGCAGAACAAGGGAGCATTGAGTGAACAGACCTCACAGACCTCACACTAATTGTTCATCTGCCAATTGAGAAGGTTGAATATTCTAGGCATCACAGAAGAACACTATGCAAGATACATGCAAACTCTGCTTCCCCATTGCATTTTGGTAACTGTGAATAGCATAACCTGATCAAATTTCAAATGCTGGCTTGTTTTGGAAAGGTTGTCCGAGCTAGGAGCTCGCTCATCATCTGCTCTCTGACTCACAAGCAACCTTGTATCCCATGTAGCCATGTACAGCTGACAACAGCCATCTCTGCGGGTGGTGAGCTGCCAGCATTGTACCGCTACTGAGTGCAGCTGCCATGGGCTCTTGCATTCTTTTTTGCTACAGGAATTTACTTCCCACAACATTTCTTCTGCTGCAAGGAGCACTATAGCACAGCAATGTCATGGGGAAAAGGAGAGGCACGAAGAGAAAGATGCCCTAATCAAGGGCACACCCACACAGATCAGACAAAAGCAGCACAGGAGTCCTGTATCCTCACATTCACTCTCTGGTGTGCTGAATCAGAATACCTTCCATATTGGGACCCAGATCCTGATCCTTCCACTCTTAGCCCAGTCTTCCTTGTCTGTGAGAAACATCCTCACCTCTATCTTCCAGAACTAGTCTTCAAATTTTTATTTAAATCTAGACAGTGCAGTATGTAACACAAGTGATGAAAATAGCAAGCTGTGCTAGATTAGAAAGCTGCTTAATTTCAGCATCTTTCATCTCACCCTACTGACTGACTACCTCAAAGCTTAGCTATGCATCACAGGACCAGTGGGGCTCCTGACTTTGGTCTTCACCATATCCCTTGGTGAGACCCAACTGACCACTCATTTGTAGGATTAACACTGCAAACAACACACAGATAACCTAGCATGAAAGACTGCACATGGTGGTTAGATACAATTCTTACCTGTGTCTCACTATCCAAAGAAGCTAATGACAACAGGAAGTAATTTCTCTCTCTAAAAGCAAATCAGCACAGGCAGTTATTTGGACCTTATGACCTTCATGAGTCTATCCAGCATCCATTTAATTTTTTAGAGGTATCCTTTTGCAGTCATGGTGGATTCAGTCTTCCCTAATCTTCTCTAGACAACCAAAACAATATCAGCAAGGGATGCCTCCCTTTTCCAACCCCCAGTTCCATAATCTGGGGTAATAAAGATATCACAGACAGCAAAGATACTAAAACCCTTTTCTCACATCAGGTAGAAAACTCCATGGTTTCAGCTCTAGGAGAGACTAGAACTCTCTACCCAAACAAGAGGGAAGTTCTTTTATTGTCACAAGGTTGTGAAATCACAGCTGAGCAATTCTGTTCCTTGCAACTGCACCTACACCCCACACCCTTGGGACATACATCAGGCACCAACATTTTTCCATGTGTGTAAGAGACGGTCCGAAGTTTCCCTCATCTGCCTCATGACCATCACACAGACAGAGGCTGAGACCCTGAAAATTCCAGCTGTGATTCTGGCCTGGTTGAGGTGGATGCCAGCCCAGTGATTGTTTGCAGCTGTGCCTGCCATGCTGCCACAATACACTTGCTTGAGCAAGAACTGATAAGTATCAGCCTGTGCTGTTCTCCTGCACACACGTCATGAGGCAGGGACTGACAGGTGACGTCCTGTCCTGTACTCCTGCATGTACCTCAC
>VWYI01045435.1:0-15022 GCA_013399455.1 Anthoscopus minutus
ATAATGCTGAATGAATAAGAATCCCCAAATCTGAAATCAAGATAACCTCCTCACCCACAATGTGGTCAGTGTTTTGATTCAGGAACCAGGAAGCAAGCTAGAAAGCAGAAAATTTGGATTCTTATTAGAAATAAAGAAAAAGTAACATAATAATCAAAAACATAGCAATGGAGTTAACTAGGAAAAGCATGTATTTTTTTAGCTGTTCAGAATGAATTTCACAGCCAAGACTTTGGTTACAGCATCTACAGGGTCTGCCCAAGAACATGTTCCAGGGTCTGGAAAAATGCCACTGAGTAATAAAAAAGATGAACTTACAGAACTGCTCTCTGGGTTTTATACAATAAAAGATGTGCGAACTTTCCATTCCTTCAACTAAAACAACTGAAGAAAACATTAATCACAGTTACTATTTTGTTACAAATATCAGTCATCCATGTATTGAGAAACCACAAAGGAACATAAGAGCAAATAATTAAACACTAACTATTTAATTAAGCTTTTATTACATGAAAGTGAGTAAAGTTTCATCTTTTAAGCCATGGACCATTTAACAGTTGCAGCCATCTTGCCGAAGTTCTCAGGATGGCAGGAATTCATCCTGCGATGTGTTGCTGCTGGAGAAATCCTCAGCGAATTGGGTGGAAATCGTCCAAGAGCTGCCCTATTCTTTTCTTTTCTGCAAGAGGTGGGAAAACCTAATCAGCATTTGAGATCAATTCAGAAGCCACTAAAACTCTGATTTTTGCTACCCACAGTAAACCATTAGCTTGCTCTTGGTAACTAAATGCACAACTTTTTTTTTTTTCCATATGGCTCTCCACAGGTCCCTGTAGAAGAATCTTAATAGTAACCGTTTTTTATTTCTATATATTCCTTCCAATATGGCATGATGCAGACCCCAATCCAACAGCCAGAGTCAGTCAACTATATTGTATTAGAAATGGACAATTTTCACACAAATTTGCTTTTGCATCATTGGGCTCATTTAGTAAAAAACTGCTCCTCACCATTGCTCTAAACCAACACCAAGTTTCATGCTATTTATTTCCTATTTATTCTTTTTGCACCTGTTCTGCTTGTTTTCTGAATATTTATCATGAGATTTCTGAATCTACATGCAACAGGCATTTTACAGGAATAGACAGTACAACTGAGAAGTTACAAGAATAAAACCTGTGATTTCTAATTTCCATTATTTCTTCTTCTCTGGTACACATTTGGTCTATCCTTTTGAGGAGCTTTTAGGAGGAAGAGGTGGTCATTGATGCGTATCAACAGATCAATAACAGTATCTATTTTCCCATCAGAAAATTCTTTAGACTGCTGCAATTTAGACTGTGAAGGAGCAGGGAAACCTTAGCCCAGCAACAACTGTGTAAAGACACACAGTTTATGGCAGCCTGAGGTCTCAAAATACCAGCTGAGTGTACCTGTTGCTGAGTGGAAGTCCACTGGGTGGTGCCTCATATACTCGAACATCTCCCTGTCCACCTTGGCATACACGTACTCGGTGCGTTTCACAAGGTGGTAGCCAACAACGCAGCCCAGGGTAGCAAACAGGATCTGCCGGTGAACACCTACAGCAGGCAGAGAGAGGAATTGTCCCCACCTCTCCCAGCTCCTCGGGGGCCTCAGGCAGGGCCCCGCTTTCCCCAGGCTCCCCAGACACTCCTTTCTCCCTGCTTTGCCCTTCCAAAGTCCCTACAGCACCCGCACCTCCCACGGCCCCTTCCACGCCCCCCTTTCCTCAGGGCTCTTTCCCCTTCCCACCACCCATACCCCTCAGAAAGTCACCTCAGATCCCCTCGCTCCTTTCCCAGCCCCTCCCAAGTACCTCCAATTTCCTGGTGCAAATCCCTCATGTCAGGGCTCCCACCTCTTGACTCCCATCCCCACAATCACACATAGAACTCCCTTCCCCTCCACCAGCCCTCCGAACTCAGGGCTCCCTCTCTTCCCCTCCCCGCTTCACTTATCCCCCAATGACTCCAAGCTCCACAGCCTCCTTCCCCAGGCCCACATACTCCCTCACCTCAGCGCTCCCTCCCCTTTCCCGGTCCCTACATCCCCTACGGTCACCCCAAATCCAATACACCGGCTCCTGCAGCCCCCAAACCTTCTCTAACCCCTCCCTCCTGCCTATTTCCCCTTCCCTCCCCTTTATTTATCCTTCAGAGTGATCCCAAATCCCACACTTCCTCTTCCCAGGCCCACATATTCCCTTTACCACCCCTGGCCTCGGATCTGGGGGCTTCATCTCCATCCCCAGTCCCTGTAACCCTCAAGGTCACCCGAAATCCGCCTGCCCGCCCCCATGTCCCCTCCATCCCCTCATTCCGAGCTTTTTCCCCTTCCTTCCCTTCATTTATTCCTCAGCGGCTCCAAGCCCCACACATTCCCCTCCCAGCTCCTCAACGCACCCCTCCCCTCGCACCCCGCTCCGTTCCCCCTCCCTTCAGGGTCCCCCCCGTCCGTCCCCCCGCACCGGATCGGAAGACGGGGCGCTGGTTAAAGGCGTTGTCCAGCAGCGCCGACAGCCACCCCATGAACCCGAGCCACACCGAGCCCTTGTTGAGGAGCGGCGGCGGTGGCAGCGACCGCGACTCATCCGGCAGGAACGCCATGGCTGCCGCCCGCCGAAGGTGACCGGGGGGGAGCGGTGCGGCGGCTGCGCCNGCTGCACCTTCCCCCGCAGGCCCGCGCCGTGCGCCAGCGTTCCGCTGCCTTCCCCGCCTATGGTTGTTTTACCAAAAATCCCACCCCAAAATCCAGCTCCTGACCCCACAAACCCACCGGCCTGCCCCAAAGTCCCAGGCTGAGCGGCATTAGCCGTGTTGGGGAGGGAGTTCCTGCAGCCCTAACCCCCTGGGTGAGGCGCCACCGCTGCAGGGCCAGCGAGGCCGGTCCGGAAGTAAATTAGGGGGTTAATTAAGCGTTAAAATCAAACCCAATTAATTTTCAGAGCTCAGATTAAAGACTGAGACCTAACCCCTTGTGTTAGGTTTCTTGTTTTTAAATAAGACTGAATCACGTTAAATCACTTGCCACTGTAGCAGGATTGACGGAACCACTAAAGAAGCCTGCATTAAGAAAACACATCACAGGTCCTAAAGGCTCCTCAGCCTGTTTCCTAAAAATGTATCATTTAGCCTTTGTCCATGAGAGGAAAGCTAATGTCTTTCCAAACAGTTTGATGGGTGAAGGTAAGGGTGCTAAGTCTTTGAAAGGGATTTTAATGGCTCTTCGGGCAGCAGATTTGTTGCGGAGCCCAGAGCTCGGCTCCTGACAGACAAGGATCTGCACAAGCCTGAGCTTCTGAGCTTTGGGGTAAAACAGTGGGTTCGGAGGGGGGAATATGTGCTAGGCAGTTCAGGAAGGCTGCACCGTCCCAGTGCCTCAGCAGTGGGGAAAGGAAGAGTAGAACACGCAGCCGGGAGTTTAGGATCAGAGGCTGCGCCCTCCGAAACCTGAGAGAGAAAACCCTGCGGGTGTGTGCCCCAGTGGGCTCTCTCCCATCATTCAAATAACGCTGAAGGACTCCTCTGTCTCCTTCTTGGACATAAACCTCTGGTGTTTGTGGATTTTCCTGAGATCCACACAGGAGGAGGTTGGGCAGTCACTGCTCCCCGGTGGGAAATGCTTCAGCTGAACCTGGGATCGTGCAATGGTGATGCACGGCCACTTCCACAGTCATGCCCTGGGTTTTAACTTGGGTTGGAAGGGACCTAAATGGTCATTTACTTCCAACATGCTGCCAACAGGCAGGAAGAACTTCCACTAGACCAGGTTGCTCTATCCAGCCCAGCTTTGAACACTTCCAGGGATGGCACACCCTCAGCTTCGCTACACAGCCTCTTCCAGGAGGACTTCATGACGCGCCAAGGCTCAGCTGGAGAAGAGCCAAGAGGGGTGTTTGTAGGGTTTTTTTGCATATTAGCATTTCCCTACACAGGACAGCACAGCAGACAATACAAGTATTGTGGATGCCTCACCCTGAGCAATGCTTTGAGGCTTGGAGCTGAGATACAATACAGGTGCAAGAAGCATGGTGGCACCACTTGCAGCCACAGCAGCTAAAAACATCAAGGCAAAGCCCTTAATGGTGTAAAAAAAGCAGAAACTATGAGAAAGTGATGAAAACCAAAGTGAGAATGTCTTGAATATGAACTCAGTGGCAGTGAAAACTTTAAATGTACAAAGTATTTGGTTACAGAAACATCTGCAGTGATTAATCTACCTGTTACCCTAACAAGAAACACCCTATTTTGAACACCCCAAATATTCCAAGAACTCAAAAGGCATTAACTATCCCCTCGACTATCCTTGATGAAGGGGTCCCATTCTTCAGCTAACATGGAAGAAAGTTCAAAAACTACTGTCAAAAATAATGATAGAAATAATAAAAAAAATCCATCCCTCTCTCCTTCCAGTTTTATGTCAGCACTGGAATCTGAACCAGACTCCAACCTCAGAGCAGTATCTTCTAGGGATGGTTATGTAGGGTTTAAAAGGTATAATTACTTACTGCAGAAATAACTGCTATCCTTTGGGAAACATGATTCCACAGGAATCTACCTTTTCCTTAAAGTCATTACAGGAACTGTGGACACTCAGTCTTTTGTTAGAGTTGCAGAATTTTGCATGAATTACAAATACAGTTATGCAGCCACATTATCTGGTACATTTAATAGTGTTAAAATACTTTTCATTTGAGTAGCATGCCTCAATTTGGTCATCTGGTCTAAAAAAAAAAGAGCTACTAAAAGAATATTAAAACCTATTTGCAAAGTGTCTATTCAAATTTGATATTTGAGTGTGCAAGAGTTTGACAAAGCATCTCAGGACAAGTTTCCAGCTACACACTATATCCTTAGTTGTATGGGTGTCCCTCAAAAGCAGTGTTTATAAAGCATTTAAAATAATGCAAGAAATGCTTACACAAAAAACCCAAGCTTTTAATTTACAAATTCCATAGAACACAGTTACAACACTTTCCTACACAGGAATCATCCCTCGTAATTTGCCACAGCAACTTCTCTTCAAATAGAAACCAAAATGGGAAAATCAGGCAGGTTTTCCTGAGGGCAGAACTCTGGACCTTATTCAGCTTCACAGTTTAGCCGCAGCCCTCCCTGTCACTGTGACAGCACTTCTGATCAGAGGTATCCTCGTTGGGCAGTACAGGAGTGTTGGAAGAAGAGCTCCTGCGATGGCACATATACATTGTGTCTCGTCGTGGAGGGCCTTGTGACAACCCCTCACCGTGCCAGGAATCCCTTACAAGGGATATTCTTGGACTGGTCCCAGCACTGTGGCTTTACTCAGCCTTTTGTCTGACAGAAATTCTCTCAGTCAAGACAGAGATGTAGAGTTTCAGCCAAGCATATGTGATTCCCAGAGCACAGTACACAGAGGTCAGCAACAGGGGGACAAAAGGGAAGTGCCGTTTCCAAGGGGTCAGGGGAAATATGATTTCACAGAAGATTTCCAATGGCACTAGTTGGATGAGGTAGATTGCTTCAAGCCAGTTAAGCAGAGGTTTCTCTCTCCTGTCAGAGAAATTTATAAAAAGGTAATATTAAAATATGTTAACTAAAAATAACTATTCTGTTGTTTTTTAGCCGTCCCAGTACAAAGAGAATCTCCCATTAGATTGCAATGGTTTAAATAACAAAGTAAAGAGTTTCAGTAGGAATCAACCACAGTATGATAACCAAGAGTACAGCTCAATATCCTTATCAACTTCCAGGATGCCTTGGAAGCCCAAGGAGAAACATCATCAATTGCTCTACTTCCCTCCCCTCACTCTATTTCAGTGATAACTGAACAGCCCATCACATAAAGACTTGTTCCACTAAAGTTCTACAACCAAAGACTGGAAATGTCTGATTTTTTTAACCTCTTCCCCTAAGAAGAATGGACTTTTTTGTGAGCCGATCTTTCCTGCAAAGAACACTGATTGCAGGAGTTTACTGCAGGTAGTTTAAAGGGCATTTCATGTTTTGGCAAGAACAAGAAACTTGCAAAAGCTCCCCCCTCTTAACAAATCTAAGGTCCTATGGAGTGTTTTAGCTAGAGCTCTCGAATAGAGAGCTAGAATTCTAGAGACTGAATTCTTAAATAAAGAAAATCACCTACAAAAAGCAGGTGGCTGAACTACTGAATACACGTTTGCAGTACTTCATTATTAGAGCTTGGGTTTGCCCTGAAAAGTTTGGGAAATAGGGAAGTGAAGACTGCAGGGGTTATAAGGATAAGCACTATTTCAGCCAGGTGGTAAGAGATTCACAGGCTGTGAAACTGCACAGGATGACTTTGGCAATTGTATGTTCTGCCACGCAAGTACCCGAGGTTTTGCTGATAAATGACAGCTTTCAAATCAATGTTATTTACAACCTGTCCCTTCCACACATAAAAATACTAACTACTACTGCAAAACACCACAGTAAATAAGATAAACAATCTGCAGACAAATCACTGTAGTAAATACTAGAATATCAAATTAAATTCTCAGAGGTAACAGCATCACAACTCCATGCTTTAACCAAGCACGAGGCAGCTGGGAATCTACAGACTCCTGGGACTAATTGGGCAGCTGTCACAATAACCAGGACATGCTGCAATATTCCTAATTTAAGCCCTGCCTCCTGGGAAAAGATGCAGCAGCATCTTTTGACTAGTAACACCTTAATTTCACTCTTCAGCATCAGTTTTCGGTTCTGTTTGTCCCTTATGACAATGGCTGTTCTCAAAACCAGAAGAAATGCTGTTTTTCCTGGCATTGAGATCAAATTTCTTTAATTACCTGAACAGAGATTTCAATGAAGAGAAGCTATAAACTGTAAACAGCAGCATAAGCAGTATTTTAATTGGAAGTTCTGAAAAACAAAGAACATTAAGTCCTTTTAAAGTTAATTATAAAAAGCTTCTGCCAAATATATGTATTGTACCATCTTTAAATCTTACTAGTCACATTTGCATTATCTGACTTTATTTTCTCCAGACCTACATGTTTTACTGCTTAGGATACCTAAAATGAAGCACAAGCATTTACTAAAGCAAATGCCAAGCATTTGCAATACACTTGCTACAATTATCTATAAACACACTGAACACATAAATTATAATTACTATTTGAAACAGGAGTACAAATAAGATTTTCCTTTTCTAAAGGAATCACAAACAACTGAGAAGTGAGTAAAGAAAAAATGACAACCAAATCAAGACTACTGAGCTCTATGTTGCAAACTAGATAAAAATAAACTAATAGAAGAACATTTTACCTGGTGGTGTGAACAGCAATGGAAAAAGTGAGAAATGCCCTGTTGTTGCCAGAATCAAGTAGATGCCAGCATCCTTGGCTTTCTGAATAGACAATAAGCTAAAAATGGCAATAATTTGTTATGCTTTTGTCTTTTAGCAGAACACTATACAATTCAGCAGAACACTACACAATTCACTGAAGAACAAGTCAAACAGTTTCATAGTACCCTCATCCCTGCTAACGCTGGACCTGTGATGAAGGCTCCTGCTTCCAAACCATGTGGCCTCAGAGATAAAAACACCAGAGAACAATCAGCCAGGAAACCCTCCCACAAAAACCACACACCCACTGAAGAAAACTATCAGCAAGGCCCAGCACAAAACAAGAGCTTAAACATCACAAATCTCTGAGGAAGGAAAATACAGTTTGTAGCAATGCTGTCAGGCAGCTTATGAACTACAGCTTCACTTCTACTCTAGGAAGGTATGAAGCTCTTTTGGTAGAAACTGTGTATTGTTCTGGTCAAGCACAGCGCAGAAGATCTCTCTCCTCAGCTGTCTCCTGAGCAATCTATCCAGCATTTTAAAATATGAACCACAGCACTTATCAAGGTTTGAACTGTGCCCAATATTAATTTACTTTAAGTGCACTACACTGTTACAGCTTAAGGCACTCCATAAGAGAGCTCTGAAATATACTGAAAACAAAGCTATTTCCTTTGAGGATTCCTCAACAAGTGGCTGCGGGTTTAGTTTGGCCAACTGCTTTGTACAAAATTTACTTACCTTAAAGGCAGAATAGCAAGGAGTATTGCTTTCTCATGCACATGCCAGCCAAACATGAAGGAGCTCAATGCACAAAGAACAAGGCACTGTAGAAAGCCTCTGGGCCCTTGAGGTTTAAACCAAAGACAGAAAACAGAGGGCTAGAAACAACAGGCAAAAACAGGACTTCAGTGAAAAGCTTGGCAATCCTGAAGACAATCCATTGTCCAAAGAGATTTGTCAATGTTACCAAACACCACTGCACCCACGTTGTGGTTGGGTGGCACAAGTGTTATATTGTACTGGAGGAAATCAATCTATTTGGATGTATGAGTAGAGACTGAAAGATTTCTGTTGAAATATCAGGAGGGAAAAGCAGACTGAAAGACAACCCACTGTTTGTGTCGCATGCAAAAATTGTCTGCCAGTCTAAGTCATTAAACACATTTTATCAGTCACTATGTATTAGTAACAATGTATCTGTTGCCCTAGAATTAAACTTCATGTGAAGTGCACACTATCAATCAAAACCTACTAGGGACAAACCACAAATTTTCAAAAAATATTAGTTGTTCTTACCAATATAGCTATGAAAGTACAGATTAATGTTGCCAGTGGAGTCACTGAAGGGAGGACAGTGTGCTGAAACTCTTGAACCAGCCCTCCTGTCATGGAGGCTTTAGGGATTTTTGTACTGTCAAGAAAATTGCACTTTAACCCTAAAAACAAAACATAAACAAGCACAAACTGATAAATGCTAATAAAAAAAATGAAGTAACTAACTAAGTACATGGCCAAGTTTTTTTCTTTTTTTTATAAAGATGGCAGAGGGAAGTGATTGGTCACTGACCTACTGCTGGTAACTTAGGCACTGGATTGTGTGGACAACCATGCGATTTACGGCAATCCAAAACATAATTTACATTTCAAATGGGGAAAAGTAAAATCCAGACAGCTCCACCTACATACAGGCACCAAAAAGCAAGATTAACACACTGACCAAGAACTGTCAGTACTTTATCCATGGCATTGTACAAAGCCCAGAAGTTGGGGGCCCAATAGGCATGGCAGAGACCTCTCTTGAAAGGGAAGAGCCGTGAAATGACTTGAGGCAGCTGACCCTACAGAAAACAAGAACAAACAAATGGCCTCTTTAGATGAGACATGATTTATATTTTTATAACAAAATTTTCTAACTGTTCAGGGGAATAACGTGTGAAAAAGGGTTTATTACCAATACTAGGAAGGGTCCCAGTGAAAGAGCAGAAACAAGACTGACAATCAGTCCCAGAAGAGTTACATGAAGAAAGCTGAAACTTCTCCACTTCAGGGATCCATCTACAAGAAACAAAGATATTAAGGAAACAGCTGCTGTGGGAAGTGGAAAGGGAGACAAAGCATTCCCTACTGACAAGGAATTGCCAGCACCTATCTAAAAGGGGTACGCAGTCTTTTATGTCAATATATTCAGTTCCTTCCTTCAACAGCTAGCATTTCTTTTGCCCACACTGCATCATCCATATTGTCCATAATCAGGTAAACCAAATAATTCAATCTAATTCTTTATCAAAACTTCAGTTGCTCTTTCCATGTCTAGGACTGAATGAAATATTTTTGTTGGAGTGACAATGTGGAATTAAGGGCTGAACTCACCATCTGCACCATCTATTAGCTATTTATACATGTATCTCCCATCTCCATCTAGGCTTTGGGCATAGCATCGTTCTGGTTTAATTTCCCATTAGACACAATGTCATAAGAAGGTCTCTGAAATAGCTTCTGATACTGTCCAATTATTCTATATCCAGAATAATTCGTAAGGCTTCCAAATCTTACCTGCAGCATGTTCATATTGATCTTTAACAAAGAACTCTTAAAGGAATTGTACAAAAAAAATCTATTTCAAAGATCTTTCAAGATCCTACCAATTCTGCTCTTAAGCATAATTTTTGTTTGAGCCATTCTGTTCCAATTGTATCTGCACATCTTGAGTGCTCCCTAGTTCCACTGATTAACACAACTCCCTCCAAAAGCCAGTGAGGAAAACCCCATCTTACCTGCATTATTTGCAGTAAAGCAGTAGGATCGTAACAAATAAATGCCATATGCAGGGGCCACATATATGTAGATGTGTTTGAAATGCAGAAGAACAGCAAAAAGAAGAGCACCCTCCAAATACCTTTTCTGAAATAAAACAAAAGAAAACCTAAGCTCTTCTCTTTGTAGTCATTTTAATGGCCCTCTGTTGTACTCCTAAAGTAATGGGACAAAACCAGTATTTACTTCAAATTACAAATTCAGTAGTGTTATGCGTAAAGGTATGGGCAAGGTTACACAATCACCTCTTCACAGCTTCAGAAGCATATTTTCTAAGGACTGGTGATATGGAAGAAGATAAAATGCCAAGAAATGGTGCAGAAATGGTGCCACATTGCTCAGGAGTAATACTAAATTTTCTTATGGCGATCTGCAGTGCTGCAGCATCAGCAAGCAATTATGGTGAGTTTCAAGTTTTTCTCTTCCCCACAAAATCAATAAATAATTAGACATCCAGCACATTCACACAACTCAACATGAAGCCAATGCCCACAACATGAACAGCCCTGTGAAGTGAATTAATGCACCCAAAATACATGTGGCAACAAATAAGACACGAGTCACTTGGATTTACCTGACACAGCCGAGCAACAGAAAGAAGCATCAGCCCAAAGAGGAAGCCATTGTACTGGAAGTGAATATCTGAACATAAGTCAAGGAATAAAGCAAGCTTTCTTTACTACTATATTTCTGGAGAAGACTCAAGGTTATGAGGAGTAAATTAAAATTTAAAATGGAATTTAAATCAAAAAAGCAACCTTAAATTCACACCACATAGACACAAATAATTTTTAACCTTACCTGTAAGTACTGTTAGACATAAAATACACTAATGATGGCAAATTACCTTGATGCTCTACGTTCACATGGCAGTTTCTGTAGCACAAACCAAAAAAAGGTTAGATCTCCACATTAATTTGTAAGTTAATACTTTCTGCCATGCATTAGTTAATGGATGGTGACAGTATTCCTGATTTTTCTACCACTTGTAAGCAGGCAATGTGCACAAGAACTGTGACAGGGAAAATTAAGTCCCTCCTTTAAAATGCACACCATGTCAAGACTTACTTGCAGTAATTTCAATTTCCAGAGCTATTTTTATACAGGATATGGACCAGTTGGAAGTCATTCAGAGAAAGTCATGAAGATGCTCAGAGAGCTGGAGCACCTCTGCTACGGAGACAGGCTGAGATAGCTGGGATTATTTCAGCCTGAAAAACGGAAGATGCCGGGGAGAACTTGTAGTCCCTTTAGAAGGTGCTTTGAGAGCTGGTCATGGACTTTTGACAAGGGCATGGAGTGACAAGGCAAGGGAGAATAGTTTTAAACTAAAAGAGGGGAGATTTAGGTTGAATATTAGGAAGAAAGTCTTTATTGTGAGAGTGATGAGGGACTGGCACAGGTTTCTCAGAGAAGCTGTGGATGCTTATCCCTTGAAATGTTCAAGGTCATGCAGAATGAGTCTTTGAACAACCTAATCTAATGGAAGGTGTCCCTGCCTTAGGCAGGGGACTGGAATTAAATGATCTTTAAGGCCCCTTCCAATCTAAACCACTCCATGACTCTATGATGACTTCTTTAGAAAGACTTTTTAATTCCAATATAATGTTAACCAGTTGAATACAGTCTGAATCGTAAAGAACTTTGAAGTTTTTCCTTGCCATAGGATGAACTTGAACCACAACCAGAACACACAGCCTCTCTGCTAATACTCCTGTAGGCAGGTGGAGAAACAGCCACCAGGAACAGGCACATTATTGCCAGACTGGTTGGTCCTCCTCCACTTCTGGCAAATCAGCCCAAGAACTGACTAACTTGCATTTTGCCAAATAGTAACTGAATGAAAACAAAGTTATTTAACTAACCCCAGAAACAAATTCAGCAGTGTTTCTTGAGATGACAGCAACAATACAGGATTGTGCCATACACCGTAACAGACTGTTAAAAAACCAAACAAACCACAAACAACCCACAATGGTTTGAAAGGATACGATCCACAATTAACAACCCAAAATTCCACAAAAGCAGAACAGCAAGAATAAATGTTGGTCTTTCCAGGATATCCTTTGCTGCTCGTTTTCCATTTACGCATCTGCAGCACCTAAACAAGAGCAGAAGAAACAGAAGTGTTAATTCAAACATACAAGCAAAACTATTGTTGGTTCTAAGAGGTAAGAACTGCACTACTCTGAAGTTAGCCATTTAACCAGGATGCAAGGCAACGATAAAATTCTTGCTAAATTCATCAAAAGCAGACAGTATCATGAACATGAATGAAGTTTAGCAAAAAAAGGATTTTTTGCATATTTTATATGCATTTTTATTTTTGCATAAACTTTGCATATTTGATAATACTGCCATTTTGTGACAGATTTCCTTTATGTTTCTACTCTGGAAGAAGAGTAGTAAGAAAAATAACAGGAAAAAGCCTGTTCTGAGCACACCAGCTGCCCTGCAACTCCTATAAAATGAGTCCAGTGACAGAAGCAAACCCAAGCACAACACATGAAACAGCAGCTGGTGTCAGAGTGCCTGCAAATCCATCACACATAGTGCAATTGTCTCTCCAAGAAGAACACATTATCTTGTGTTTAGCAGCATATTCCATGATTTTCCTTGAACAGGTTCAAGCAACTCTGGCATTTCCCTTCATTTACAAGCTTATTTGTACAAATAGTTATTTGTTGTGGCTGCAGAACAAGCCTACATGTGAAGGGCTATCCACTGTCTCTAAACTTACAACATTAAGACTTACTCATGAACTGCATATATGAAGAGGGTATCTGTAAAGATGACAGAAAGCCTTTGGAAGAAGACAGTTGCACGACTGGCATAATTCAAGTTTTCAACAACCAGCATCTGGGGGTCAAAGTACTTGGCAATGTGAGAAAGTGCACATTCAAACCAAGCAAAAAATGGTGGATAATCCAGGGTCCATTCCGAGGTTGTCTAAAGACAAAATAAGATTAAATAGTTTATACAAAATCGTGCTGTTTGCAGTCCTACAGGCACAGCTTACTGCAGCAAACCAGCTGATGCACTTTCTTTCAGTAACCTCTATGTAACTCAAACCACTCTACAATCAGTAGCTAGCTCTGTGGTTCTTTAAGTTGTTCCCGTGCAGTACTGGTGAAGATGTGACATCTCCTGATTAGCAAGATAAGTTTAAAGAGCATTTTGTGTACCTGTACCTAACCAGTATGTAACTGTTTGTTATCTATAAATCAATTTACAGTAATAGGGAAAATATTAAAAAATCTCAGTAAAATATCTCAGAGCCAGTATTTGTCTCTATTAGAGTGATCACCAACACAATCAAGCCTTGTTCCAGCCTCAAAATTACTTTCACTCATCAGTTAATAAGTCTTAACTCTCACACAACCATATCAACATCAAATGGTATTATGTGATCTCTTCCCATAAGGACAGTTGTTATGCCCTGACCAAGAATTGGCTGTGGAAATAGAAGAGGAAGATGGATGAACAGAGCAGGTTGGGATGTTGTTGGTATTTTTCAGTGAGCCTGTTCCCAGATACTTATGCTGCACTGATGAAAGGCATCCTATGTTATGCCATGGGCTTAATGCTGACATTATAAAAAACTGTTTGTAAAACAATCCTTGGATCAGTCCTACAAAGTTCTGACATGGACAAATCATTGACTTCTAGATGCTTAAGTGGAGTACTAGACAATACATTATCTATCCCTGTACTCCAGCAGGAGACAGACTAAAACCCAATGAGGTAGGCTGAGTCTATGACAAACCTAAAGGTGATTCATCTTGATAAAAATCAATGCATGCTACTAGCACATCAGCAAAGGCTCAAAACTTAAATACAGCAATTGATTTCATAAGGGATAGATGTATATACCCATTAGCATGACTCATTCTTTATTCTGGTAACTGTGTATCACCAATGAGAAGAGCACAGACAATTTAAGAGTACGATGCAGCTTGCTCTTGCGCTACACAGCCTTTCCAATAACCCAAGTGCCTTAACTGCTTCTCCCATTTCGCCTTCATAATTACTTGCAGCTTCCCCAAGTAATTTTCACTTTTTAGCTAAATGCTACACAGGGCCAGCAAATTGTGACCGGCATCTTTTTGTCCCACTACATGACAGTCACCAAGCGTCTTTTCCAGCATTCACAAGGTCCGTCACACCCAAAGTGCTTATAATTTATACACAGCTAAGAAACACCCCAAACATGTCCTTACCTCGTAGTACCACTGAGAGAGGGGCAAGCTGTGGGTGATGGCAAGCCAGTTCCTATGGACTTCAAAATCTGTGGAGTAACTACAGAAGGCACATGTTAAGAGTCACATACATTCATGCACTTTGAAGGGAAACATTTCAGAGCACATCATATGCAGATAAGAAGGAAGCCTCTATTTATCAGTTCTAGGACACCACTGTGATCCCGTAACTGAAACAGTAACAGCGGTGCTGCTCAAGAATTTTTTGCCAAAGATGTATCATAGAATGAGTTGGGAAGAGATCCTAAAGACCATCTCATTCCAACCATCCTACCCTGGCCAGGGACATCTTCCACTAAACCAGGTTTCTCAAAGCCCCATCCAACCTGGCCTAGAACACTTACAGGAATGGGGTATGCAGTTTTTCTGGGCAGCCTGTGCCAGTGTCTCACCAACCGTGCCACGCGGCGGAGGCAGCGCCGCCTCGCTTCCCTCACAAAGGTCACGAAGGTCCCCCCGAGAGTCACAGGGACCTTCAGGGCCGCCCCAGGACAGTAACGCCACGTTGTCCGCAGCCGGCCGGCCTCGGGGGGTCGCGGCAGCCCAACGCCACCCGCCCCCATCCCGTCCGGAGTGCAGAAAAGCTCCTTACTAAGCAGGGATGAAAAGGCACTTGAGGAACGACACGCCGAGCG